>ML779473.1:1009127-1021827 GCA_009831015.1 Picea engelmannii
AGAGTTTCCATAATGTTGTGACGGCATTGATGCCAGCATTGCTGCCACAGGAGAGAGAGGTTTTTGAACAATCTTTTGTTCCTTTCTCTCCAAGAGTGCCAGAGGATAAATCCTAGTAGAAGTTGTCAGATGTGATTAAGGAAGGGAAAATGGAAAGCCAGATGTCTCCAGTTCACAAGTGTTTTGAGGATGCTATCCCTGAGGCGGTCCGAGGTGCGCATAATGAGTGTCGCTTGATCCCAAATTTGGCATGTGTAAGGGCAGGTGTTGAGGAGATGATTCATAGTTTCTTCTGCCTCTCCACAAAGTATACAGATAGAGGGTCCAAAAAACCCTCGTTTCAAGAGGTTTTCCTAGGTTAGGATGCTTGAATGAGAGACCAGCCAAAGGAAGAGAGTGATTTTTGGCCAATGCTTGAGATTCCATATTTTTTGCCAAACTTTCGAAGCTGGGAGGGGGTCTGATTGTGTTTTAATTTGGTAGGCTTCCCGCGTGCTAAAGGAGCCCTGTGGGTCGTATCCCCATTGGAGAATATCTTCTCCTTCAATTGTAGGAATTTTCAGTTTGGCTAGCTCGTCTTGCAAAGGTGCCAGATCGACATGCAGCTCCAGGTTCATGCGTTCCCTCTCCACACGCCAGCAGTGCCAGGTGTCCTTCGTGGTATTGTTCTTCCATTAGTCCGCTACCTTTGTCAGGATTTCCCATGTCGCTTGGGTGAAGATGTCATGTGCCCAGTCCTCAGCTCCCAGAGCAGGCCATTGGTGCCAGGAATCCTGCCAGAAGAGAGTCGCTTCCCCATTACCTAATTCCCAGAAAGCATGTTGAGTAACCATCTGTCTATTTTTCTTTGTTGTTGTCCATATCAAGGAGCCCAGGTTATCCCCATCCCAGTGGATGAGGCTCTTCTCCGCCATTTTTGGTGCGTATTTCTTTCTCCAAAGTCTAGCCCAGAGTTCTTTGGGGTTTTTCAACCAGCGCCACCAAATTTTGGCACTGAGAACCTTATTCATAATAACTGGATCTCTTAATCCCAGCCCTCCTTTCTCTTTGGGCTTACAGAGCTTATCCCAGCTGACAAGCGCTATATTCTTCTCTTTGGTGAGGCCTTGCCACAGAAAGTTACTTTGCAGGCTTTTGATGGTTGTAAGAACCAAATTTGGGGTTGCTAGTGCAGAGAAGACATAGATCGGAAGGGCTTGAAGGACGGCTTTGAGCAGAATGAGTCGACTAGGGATATTTAAGGCTCGAAAGGTCCAGGAGGAGAGCCTTTTGGAAAAAGAGGACAACAGGTGTTCCCAAGAGGAATTCTGAAGAGCATTGTCAATTAGGGGAATGCCAAGGTATTTGGACGGAAGGGAGCTTCTGTTGAAACCAAGGATAGACGAGATGTGGCTCTGGACCTGATGGGGTGTATTAAAAAAGAATATTTGGGACTTATCCTTATTGCAGTCCAGTCCTGAGGCCTCTGAGAAGGTTTGGAGGATCATCTGGAGAGAGTTGGCTTCTCGGAAAGTGGGGCTTCCCATTAAGAGGGTATCGTCTACAAAATGGCTATGCGAGATAGGGGGAGAGATACTGTGAAGGGGTAAACCTATCAGAAGGTTGTTTTCTAGAGCTTCATGAATGGAGCGGTTGATTCCTTCGACCATGATTATGAAAAGAAAAGGGGACAGGGGGTCTCCTTGTCTAATCCCTCTTGAAGGGGAGAAGGTTTTCGAGGGGACACCATTGATGAGAAGAGAGAATAAATCCGAGGAGGTAAGATTAAGGATCCAAGTAACCCAGTTTTGATCAAAACCAAACGCTAGAAGCATGGCACGCATATACTCCCAGCTGATCTTATCAAAATCCTTAGAGAGGTCTAATTTGAGAAGCATACCTGGGGTCTTGGTTTTCTGCAGGGAGTGGATTACTTCGTGCACTAAGATGACGCTATCCATGATTTTTCTATCCTCGACATAGCCAGATTGCTTTGGAGATATGATTGTTGGTAAGATCAATTTGAGCCTTCGAGCTATTACTTTTGTCAGGATTTTATAGATGACATTACAGAGAGCTATGGGTCTATATTGCTTGGGTCGATGTGCTTGTCCTTCTTTGGGGACTAAGGTGAGAAAAGTTTCAATAAGAGCCTGGAGGACCTTCCCAGTGATTCTCGAGTCTTCCAAGATCTCCCAAACCTTTGTCCTGATCATCGGCCAGCAATAATGAAAAAATTCACTGGTGAAGTCGTCCGGTCCTGGAGCCTTACACTTGGGGGTGTCCTGAAGCGCCTGATCTACTTCTTCGATTGTGAAGGGTCGGAGAAGGGTCGCATTTTGCTCCTGGGTTACAAGGGAGGGCACATGCCTCGTGATTTTCTGAATAGCCTCATGCCTATCCTAAATGGGTTCTGTAAGGAGGTCTTAAAAATACTCGATTAAAGTTTTTTCCATATCAGCATGGTAGTGGATGGTTTCCCCTTCATCCGAGATGAGATGCGTGATCTTGTTAGAATGCCTTCTTTGGATAGCAGTTCGATGAAAGAACTTGGTGTTGCATTCCCCCTCCTTGAGCCATAGAATACGTGACTTCTGTTTCCATAAGATCTCTTCCTGTTTCTTCCTATCTTCCAGCTGATGGTTCACTCTCATTTCCTGATCGTTTAGCTCATCTGTTAGCCCTTTCTCCCTGATCAGCTGTTGAATCTTGTCCATCTACTCCGAAAGCTCTTTTTGGGAGTCGAAGATGCTGCCAAAGGTATGTTTATTCTAGATTTTAAGTTTTTTCTTCAGATTCTTTATCTTTTGCTGGAATCTATACATTTTGGAACCATAGGGGATCTCCGCCTGTCTCCACCAATCTTGAATATTTGTTTGGAAATCAGGGTGGTCTAGCCAGAACTGTTCGAATAGAAAGGGTTTCTTTCTAGGTGTGGTCAGGACATCCACCCAAAGTTGAATGGGCCAGTGATCTGAACCAGAGTGGTTCAGGATAGTGGATTCCATTGCCACCCCGTCCAGCAGGATTGATTCTGAGATGAGGAAGCGGTCCAGTTTGCAGGCAATTTGATGCACTCCTGTCCTTCTATTCATCCAAGTGTAGAGGCCATTGCTAGCCTCCATATCTATGAGGTGAAGCTCCTCTATTAGGTTGTTGAAGTCGCAGGAATCTCGGTCCAACCGCCTTGATCCTCCCTTTTTTTCTGTCAGGGTGCGAATGATATTAAAATCCCCACTGATAATCCATCTATTGGCCTGTGTGAGGCTCGAGATGTAACACAAGCTTCTAATAAAAGCATGCTTATCCCTTGGGTTAGCTGGGTCATAGACACAGGTCAAATGCCCAGGTCGATTTGAGCCGATAAGCCTCTACTCTGCGGTGATAGACCATTTGGTAGCGCAGAAGTTTCCCATCAGCACAGTGTTAGTGTTCCAGAGGATAGCCAGTCCCCCCTTCGTTCCTATGGCATCGACAGAGGCTACTCCCCCTTTTTTCCAGCAGTAGGGGAGCATTCTGTCCATATCCTCTGAGGTACATTTCATCTCCTGTAACAAAACCACGTCCGGTGTTTCCACTAAGATCAATTCTTGTAGCATCGTTTGCTTGCTACGACCATTGAGGCCTCTGATATTCCAGGAAATAATCTTCATAATGACGGGGGGGTGGGGAGAGGAGGGAAGTTGTCTGAGATCAGGTGGATCTGCCCTGAATTTACCACGAAGTTTCCAATTTCTTGTATGAGCTTGTTTGTAGATTTCCTCCCTCTTTTCTTTTCATCTTTCTGAGCTTTACTTGGGTTTTTAGATTGACTGCCTTGGATTCCTAGGGCTTTGCCAGCTCGAGCTGAAGACCCTGTGGATGAGTTGAGGAATAATTTGTGCACCTTCCTCAGTTGATCTCTAGGTATGGTGTAGAGATTTTGGTGTCGGTAGGCGTGCTCAAGGTGGTCCAGATCCACGCCAGCCAGATCTTGCTCCTCTAACTCCATTTCCTCATCCCCATCTTCTGTCTCCTGCAAATCTGGTTGTTCCCGAGCTAGGCCCAGGGATGGGGGAGCTGGTGCCTTACTTTGTGGGGATGGTTCAGTACTTTGGCCCTCGGTCTGGGGTTCATTGTGCAGGGAGGGTGCATTCGGGTTTGCGGGGGTTAAGGGGTTTTCAGGTTGATCTTGTAAAATATCAAACTTATTGCTAGTAGAGGGATATTTACTTACCTGATTTGTTTGTTTTCTGCTCCCCTGGCGCCTTCTTCTTGCGGGTTGTGCAAGCCCTCCTTGTCTTTGTCATTATCTAGGTTTCCTTCCTTGTGAGATATATTGAGAGGGCATTCTCTAAAGAGATGACCATGTTCGTGGCATTTCCTGCATCGGAAAGGAATGTGTTCATAGTCAATGGTTTGAGACCAGTGCTCGTCGTGGTACTCCAGCATAATGGATCCTAGGAGTGGCTTAGCTATGTTCAGGTAAACACAGATTCACGCATATGACGTGTATCTCCGCTGCTTGGTGGCTTCCGAGGACTTAACGTAGATGCCAATGGTGTTGTCGATGCCTGCTAGGACCTCTTCTAGCCAAAATTCCTGGGGGAGAGAATACATCCTAATCCATACTGGCACATGGGCAAAGTCTTCCTTTTCAGGGCTGAACTTTTCTATCCAGAATCTCAAGAAAACGCCAGCCAAGTTGTATAAATATGGCCCTCCATAAAAGATGCGATTGCGATCTTCCAGGTTGTGGAAGATGATAGTGAAGAATCCTTTGGAACCCAGCTGTAGGTCATAATGACCCCTTGGCTTCCACCAATACTGTATCCATTTGATCAAATCCTGCTCAGAGGGTCAGAGCCCTAAAAACTTTCCTACTAAGGCATTGTCTCGCGTGTATTGTTTCTTCTCCTCTATACGCGGCGAGATTACGACATATTTTGGGGCCTGATGTGCCTGTGGAATGTACTTTCCCAGTGTCCAAGGGGCCGAATCTTTTGCAGGGACCACCTCTTTGTCTAGATCGATATCCATTTACCGATCCTTAAAGGTCCCCTCTGTGAGAAGCACCGCAGGCATGTCAGGAGGTGTCTCAAACGTCGACCTCTTCATTCCCACTGTGGCACTCTCGTTGGCAGTGACCTGACTGTAGGAGACGTCAGTCGACACCCCCTCTCTACGATTCAAGAGCCCCTGCGGGGTAGCCATCATTTGGGCGTAGTTCGTGGCGGCTGAGGGTTCCTAAACCCTAGTTGCAGAGCACGTTTTTATATAAGGATCCTACTTTATTTACAAAAAAAAGGTTAATTTATGTTTTATGATACTGTGACGAAATTTAAAATGTTTTATTTCATTTTATTTATAAACATCATTGTACTATGTGAAGTAGAGTTGATTTTGTATATAGTGGAGATGATTGTGTAGTGATGAGAGATCTGGATAGTTACAAAATTATAGTTTCTAACTTATAATTTAAATTTTGTTTGATTTGTTCTATGTGAAGTAGAGATGATTTTGTATACAATGGATTTGATTCTGTAGTGATGGAAGATATGGGTAGTTATCAAATTATAGTTTCTAACTTATAATTTAAATTTTGTTTGATTTGGAAATATGGTTGAAAATAGTCAATTAAGTCATCAAATTTGATATATTCCCACTTTAGAGCCCCTTACCCCAAATGACACTCATAGATGAGGGTTGAGGACTAGAGGGTTGCTCAAGTTAGGTTTAAGACTTCTCAATTGTCTCCTATTAATAATATTAGAATGGAAAAAAAAAAAAAAAACAATATTGTATATTAAAAATATATGTGAGTTTCTTATGAGAGTGAAAACATAAAAAAAAGTATGAGTTCATGGTGATGAAAAATTAGTATTAGACTATCGAGGTAAAAGTCGGTTTTCATTGGGTGATATGAGTTTTATTCTATTCCATTCAAGTGATAATCAATGGACTTTAACAACGCAAATTGTAAATTTAAGCATATTGATCATTGCATCAATATAGGACCTTCATTTATTTTAATAGGGCGTAGACTCCTATCAATCCAAAATTTAGTAAAAACTATGAACTCAAAATTGAAAATTCCCAATGAAATATGTTCATCCTTGGTTTCTTTATTGAAAATTCATAATGAAATGAAAGTCCAACACTAAACTGGTAAACTGGTTATGTTAGTCTTTGGTTTCTTTTCAAGCTTTCAATATATTTATTCAAGGAAAAGTGAAATAAAAATATGTGTACTTTGAAATAAAAACTGAAATTAAAACATGATTTAGAACCTATTTTAATATGTAAAATTAAAATATATTTTAATATAAGTAAGCGATTTTCATTGAAATTTATATTGATATATATTGTTTCTGTATCGAAAAGGGTAGAAAATGGTTGATCTTAAAATTATCAATCCTCTGCACATTGGAAGTATTCACTAATGTCATTAATATGACACCTACCATTAATGGAAGTATTCACTATACCACTAATGGAAGTATTCACTATATGACAATGCAACACTAAACTGATTATGTTAATCTTTGGTTTCTTTTCGAGCTTTCAATATATTTATTCAAGAAAATGCGAAAGAAAATGCGAAAGAAAAATTGAAAGAAAAACATGATTTAGAACCTATTTTAATATGTAAAATTAAAATATACTTTAATATAAGTAAGCAATTTTCATTAAAATTTATATTGATATAAATTGTTTATGTATCGAAAAGGGTAGAAAATGGTTGATGGAAATTATCAATCCTCTGCACATTAGAAGTATTCACTAATGCCATTAATATGGCACCTAGGTCATTAATGGAAGTATTCACTAGTGCTATTAATTTTTAATTAGGATGTTAATCATACACTACCTTGAATTTTGAATATACTCCAAATTCAATTAAAAAAATGAAAATCTAAATACATCAAACCAAGCCTTAGTAGATGACCTGCTATTTTTTTATTTTTTGTTATCGGGTCACAAAATCAAATTCGTTTTCAACTTAATTTTTTCAATCAAACTTAATGAAAACTATGTTTAATGTCTAGAATATAAGTAGTGTTAGGTTCATCATTCACATTTTTCAAGTAGCTTATACTTTCAATTTTGTTTTCAATTTTCTTCAAGATATTGAAATCTAAATGAACAAATTTAACAAGTTAATATAATATCAACACTATTAGAATCAAAATTAACATTTTCATAATTACAATTGATATTTTTTAAGATGTCTTTAAAATTTTTAATTAGGATGTTAATCATATGTATTACCTTGAATTCTTTAATTAATATGTTAATCATACTTTTTAAGATGTCTTTAAATTTTTTCTAAGCCATAAATAGTCCATTATAATGACATGGAAATGGGTCCTATTTTTTATATGAAGTTATCCTCTTCATATGAAAAAACATTGAACAATCATTGCAAATAATGAATGCAAATCCCATATGTAGTAAATTGGTTATATGAATTAAAGAATTTGTGTATACGATATGGATAATTTGTAGGATTAAAGTATAATCATCCAAAGTATAATTCATTTTAGGTTCCCTATATACAATCTATAGGTTCTTCCCTAAAATTGTAAATAAGGTTTGGTAAACTTTATTATTCATCAAAAATATAACTTTTCTTAATTGAATGGACCATGAAAGTAAACTAAATTGAAAATGATTCTAGAATCCTAGATATTCATAAATACGTGTACTTTCAATGAAAAATATAAAATTATGGAATGTACATGTCATTTGTTTAAAGAAATCGTAATGGTATGTCATCTTCAATTATTCATTCATGATTGGCTTTGGACATTTTCCATTTTCTAACTTTTGTTTTTTTTCTTGATTGAACTTCTATTAACTTTATGCGCATTGCACATACCAAATGACTATATTGACAACTTATGACATCTGACTGGTAGTCTTGAAAGTGAACACGGGTATCGGTTTGATGGGTTTCTTGAAAAAAATATCATTTCAATATGATGAATCCTCTTTCATATATAAAATTGTTATCATCAAAATCTTCTAATAACCTCATCTTCTTTTGTGTGCATCACATCAAATAATATTTGACATTTTCAGTGTTGTCTATAGGTGAAACCAAAGAAAAGACATCTACAACAAATAATTCGATATGTTGGAAAACAAGTGGTTTGTGTTAGATTATCACACAAGTACATCTACAAGTTATTTGAAACAAATTAAACATAAAAATTACCTTCTCTAACAAGATCAAAAACTCGATCACCATCAACTGACACTATAGTTTCATTTGATTCCATCTCCTCTGAGCTTGCAAGTGAAATTTTCCCTTTTATATTAAGTTTGGTATGTCTCCAAGCTTTAACATATTCTACATTTTCATTTTCGAAAATCTCTATGGATTCTTTGTCCTCTGTGCAAACTGAACAAAAACAAGACTTGTTTATTCTATCAAATGCAAACAAATTTTCATAGCGTTTTGTTTTAACCGAATGCATTTTTTGTGCCCCATGTATTGTACCAGATTCATATGGGATTGATCTATTTACATCTTGGATTCCAACATACGAAAAAAACCTGCACAAGATAAGAACTTGTTAACTTGAAATCTCTCAAGAAAATGATTGAAGATTGATTATAAATTTGAACACGTGAATAAAAATATATTATGTAACATGTATATATTGTTGGTCAACTGAGAGGGGGGGTGAATCAGTTGTTACCGTGCTTAAACAATTATGGTTCTTTTAAACTCTTTGTAGAGACACTGAATGATGATCACAATAATGCAGGGAAATAAACAATGACACTTTCAGCATCATTCACATATATGAGAAACACAGAGACAGATATTTCCCGAGGAAACCCATGTAGGGTAAAAACCTCTTTTTCTTTATATGATAAGTAATAGTTACATTCTTTACAGTATCATACATATGGGCACCAACTCATAATGGGGCTACAACCTCATTTTTGCAAGTTGCAACTTGCAGAGAGCACCAACTCTATATTTTCTCTAGCACCCACTAGAAGGAAGCACCAACTCCCTGGTTTCTCTAGCACCAACTAGAAGGGAGCACCAACTCCCTGGTTTCTCTAGCACCAACTAGAATGAAGCACCAACTCCCTGGTTTCTCTAGCACCAACTAGAAGGAAGCACCAACTCCCTGTGTTCAAGCACCCACTTGAACCTTTGAGGACACCAGTCCTCCCTAGCTCCACCCAACCACCCTGAAATATAAATCTTTGCTACTGAAACTTATTACAGTGATATGATGTTCAACAATGGCTTACCAGACTCATCACTGTTCTGTTGCATTTCGTTTCTCTATCTGCCTCATTACCTTTCTGCACACATCACTTGCACTGTTTGTTCTTCCTCTTTTTATGCTCTGTGCGCCATGTCCATTCACTGCACAGTTCCTCTTCTGTGTTATTCAGCTGTTGCACTCTCCTCCTTCTTCACACATGAATCACCTTTACCAACAACAACCACAGCAAACTCCAATAGCGACAGCAACCCTTCTCTTCTCTATACCATGTATATATATAGATTATGTGCATCTTGTGCATGAAATATTCACCATTCCTCTGCATGCTCATACCGCGCCAATCTCCTCCACCTCTCGAGTGCTCTGCGTGATCATCATCGTAACTCTTCATCTTCTTTGGTCATTTTCCCATGTGTTCAGCATCACTGGATGTTATGTTGAGATTCCTCAGCCTCTCTGGCAGTTGAGACTCTTCGTCTTCTCTGTGACAGTCGAGCTCACCTTCTCTATTTTAGTTACAGGCTTCCACTCTCATCCATCTGTCAATCCATTCTAAGAATAGTCTTCCTTCACTTGGACGAAGCTTGGAGACTCTTCTTCTCCTCTGGCGATCACACAGGGGTCTCTTCTAATTCTCTAGCAGACGCCATCAATGGTTTCTAGTAGTTTCACTATGTCATGCATCAGTAGCCCTCTGATCAACACTTGATCTGACGGTTCAGATTACATCGCGATTTCACATATCGCGATATCGGGATTCCTGATGTCAATAATCTTTGACATGTCCAACTCTCGATCCCCGAAACTCCAACAAGGACTAGAATCAATGGTCCAGATTCAACCTTAATCTGACAGCTCAGATTACATCGCGATTTCACATATCGCGATATCGGTATTCCTGATGTCAATAATCTTTGACATGTCCAACTCTCGATCCATGAAACTCTGACAAGGACTGGAATCGACGGTCCAGATTTGATCTTGATTCAACGGCTACGATTTAAGTCGTGATTTTTCATATCATGAAAACAGGATTCCTGTTGCATTCTTTCTTTGACATTTCCAACACACGATCCTCGAAACTCCGACATGGTGTAAGTCTACTGATGTCACATGTGTTAAATAACTACCACATGTCACCTTGATTCGTGACTTACATGTGCTTGGTATGTTGAATCAGTTTAACAATTTTCATTACCTGGTTGTGCCACGTGTTCCTAGCTGACGTGGTTTGCTGACGTGAGTCGGATCGACGGTCTAGATCACATCTTGATCTGACGGTTCAGATTCAGTCGGGATTTTGCATATCGTAAAATCAGGATTTCTTTGGATGATATTACTTGTCATCTCCAACTCTCGATCCCCAAAACTCTGATAGGGAGTCAGGTCAACGGTCCACATAACCCCCTGAGATGAACGGTCCTCCTTCTTTCGGGATTTGTGAGCCCTCTACTCCTTGCACTTTTAAAGATCGTGCAGGTTTTCCTCGATCCAACGGTGGTCGGACCCTGCGCTCAGATCTGATGCCTGAGATCTATCCTCCTCTTCAGTGCACTCTTCTTGTCTTTATTCAGATTTAACGGCCTTCATGCTGTCAGGATTTGTGATCCCTCTACTCCTTGCACTTTAAAGAACATGCAGGTTCTCCTCGATCCAACGGTGGTCGGACCCTGCGCTCGGATCTAACACCCGAGATCTATCCTCCATATCTGCGCGCTCCTCTTGTCTACATTGATATCTGACGGTCATCGGGAATTCAGGATGGGATCCAATGATCACCGACGCTTCTCCTCCAAGCTTACACATCCTTCTTACTTGGAATAATTTCTAAGTGTCAAAGGCCTTGACCTTTGATCCGCCTGTGATCCTAAGTATGTTATCTCCCTTGAGCTTTAGTCATGATTTAACCTCATCCTTGGTGCACACCTATGCACTGCATTTGACTCTTCGCTAATTCCTCCTGAGCTTACGTTGTTCCTGTTTTTCCATCAATGCACATTCTAATCCTGCCATCTTCACTGTTGTACTTGCCATCAATGACAAGCATACGCTACATGTTAAACATTTTCCAACACTCTCCCCCTTTGGCATTGATGGAAACTAAGGCACCTGAATTCTTTTCTCCCCCTTTGACATCAATGTCAAAGAAGAGACATGCTCCCCATGAGCTATTGCAGTAATTTTAGGAGGCATTAGATATTCAAACAATGCAAAACTCCCCCTAACAAGATGGAGTTTTTAGGTGTGAAATGAAATGACACCCAGCTTCTGTCTGAGATATTCAAACGGTGTCTTGGCTAGGGGCTTAGTAAAGATGTCTGCAATTTGTTCTGTAGTGGGAATGTAATGGACCTGAACAATCTGATTGGTGACCTTATCTCTCAGAAAATGATATTTTATGGGAATATGTTTTGTCTTGGAGTGGAGGATAGGATTTTTAGACACACTGGTGGCACTTGTGTTATCACAATGAATTGGGATCGGTGCAGTATATTTTACCTCTAAGTCTGCAAGTGTATGAATCATCCATAATACCTGTGTGCAACAGGTAGCAGCAGCAATGTACTCTGCCTCTATGGTTGATAAAGAAATGGAACCTTGCTTTTTACTAAGCCAGGCTACTAAGGAGTTACCCAAGAAGAATGTTCCTCCACTGGTTATTTTTCTCTCATCAACACAATTTGCCCAATCTGCATCTGAATAAGTAGTAAACTGAAGACTTTGATTTTTGGGATACCACAGACCATAAGTCATTGTTTCTTTTAAGTACCTGAATATCCTTTCGACAGCTTGCAAATGACTCTGTTTAGGTGCAGCCTGATATCTTCCTACCATTCCTACATCATGCATTATGTCTGGGTGATATGTTGTGATGTACAGCAGGATTCCTATCATTGATCGATATGAGCTTTGATCAACATCAGGTGAATCATCATCCTTTCTTAATTTACATCCAGTTACCATAGGTGTACCCACAGGTTTAGAATCTTCCATTTGAAACCTTTTCAGCATTTCTCTTAAATATTTTCCTTGAGAAATGAAGATCCCCTCAGGCCTCTGATTAATTTGCAGACCAAGGAAAAATGACAGTTCTCCTATCATAGACATTTCAAATTCAGACTGCATGGCAGAATCAAACCATTGTACCACTGAATCCTTATTACATCCAAAGATGATGTCATCTACATAGACTAGTACAATGAGCAAATGATTATCCTATGTCTTAATATACAGATTTTTGTCAGTTGTTCCTCTCTTGAACCCTTTGTCTTTGAGATACGTATACAGTCTGTGATACTAGGCTCGAGGGGCTTGTTTTAAACCATATAAAGCTTTCTTCAACTTGCATACTAAGTCAGGGTTATCAGAAAATTTGAAACCCTCTGGTTGTTCCATATAGACTTCTTCACTTAAATCTCCATTGAGAAAGGATGACTTGACATCCATTTGGTAGACTTTAAACCTTTTATGACAAGCATAGGCAA
>ML779473.1:1057394-1076596 GCA_009831015.1 Picea engelmannii
AAAATAAATGAAGAGTATGATCTTCGTTAAATCTTATAACACGGAGGGAGTAAAAAAATTAATTTATTCAAAAAAAAAAGAAAAAAAAAATTGTTGGAATAAAATTTAAAAAAACGGGGGGGAATTAATTGTTTTATTATTTTTTGATAATTTTAAATATACTAATTAAATGATAAAAGGTAAAAATGGTTAATTTCCACACCTGCCTTTTTGAGTTCTAATTAAAAAGGGGAAAGAGGAAAAATCTAAAATATTAGGAAACTAGGAAAAGAGGTAAACATAAAAAGGGAACATAAGGGAAAAAGCAGAAAGTCAAACTTAGTAAAGTATTTACCATTTAAGAGCTTTCTAATTTAAACTGAAATAGCAATTTAATAATGGGGAAAGCCATTAAAACCTGTAAGAGAATTTGGGGACACCTAGGAGTGATTCTAGGAGTAACTCTAGGTGGGTGAGGGAAATAAAGATAATTAATTAATTAAAGAAATTAATTTATGGAGGAATGAAGGGGATGGGTGACACTTGTACGGGGACGAATTTTTAGGAATTAAATTTAAAAAAAAAATAATTAAACGAGATTTTAGGAAAGTAAGGAACCACGAAACTCTATATAATGAAGGGAGGAGATGGAGGTTAGATCTCTTTTGTTTGTGTAACGTTATGCTGCAGAAATATCTACTCGATTGACTTAACTTGTGGGAGTTGGGATACCCATGTCGATGAGGAGTGGTAGCTCGGCCTTGCGAGGCGAGCTGGGAGCTAGTCGAAATCTCTAGATAGTGAGTGTGTGGCCCCTTTGCGTCTCAGGGGGTGAAGGGGGAAGAAGAGTACCCCTAGCATTGGCTGGGAGGTACCGATGAAGTCTCATCACTCGAAACGCAAGAGTTGCAAGGAGCACACGGGATGTCCACTCAGAACTTATGCTTGAATCTGCATTTTTTCTTACTTGGGTAAGTGAACTGATTGTCTAGATGGTTTTCTGAAATTTTCTTAGCCTAGCTCGATGATAGATTGACTCCCATGGATTCATTTCCCCACATGTCTTGACCACCTTGTTGTGTTGATTGTGACCTTCGGGTTGTTTATCCTTTGTCCCTAGCTCACAAGTCCTCGCTTAAGCAGTCGACCAGGAGCCTGATCTACGGTCATCGCCTTACCGTTAAAAGACCTAAGGACCTCAACGCCCTGCTTCTCTGTGTGAGGATGATGAGCGAAGGACAAACCTGTTAGCCGACTACCCTTGATGTTTGTCCTTGGCTGATTGTCGATTCTGCCATCTGGAAACGACCACTGTGTGTGGATTATCCAGTGTCCTGGTTGGTTTTCTCTATGCCTCGACTGATAGAACCCCTGCAATCATTCCATGACCCTTCTCATTGGATCCTTGTGTTCTCTTACTATTTTTTGCATTGTATTAGGGCTATAGCATTGGAATCACGAATTGATTCCCTATCGACAAATTTTTATTTGGTGTTCTAGCAATGGTAAGAAAAAATAAAAAATAAAAATGAATTGATTTCAGGTCTGCGTTTTTTATAATGGTACCCTGCGAAGTCTTGTTATATATTGATTTATCACTTGTAAATCAACATTTTCTTTTGTTAACCCTTCATGCTTCATGACTCTTGTCGTAATTTACCACAACGTTTGACCCATTACATTATCTCGTTATTCACGTATTTACTACTCCTAATTTATTTTATTAATCGGGAGGGGTTTGAATAATATGAAATGGTTGTAGTAGTCGAATGTTATTGAGTCTCCACCACAAATTCTCTCTGCAATCACTGTATTTGATGGATACCATATTCTGTGTTCTATTTTAAGTTGATGGTGAGTGTACCCTATGCCTTCAAGGTATTTGGATGGCGAGTTTACCATATCGATTTAAACCTTGTTTTACCTTTTTAAACAACGAACTTACCCTTTTTTTTGGACATGTTTTCGGATGATAACACTCACGGATTGCCCCTTGTGTTCTACGTTTGTAAACCTGTGAAAGACAACGTTTCTCTCTTTATTGATTTTCTGTTGAACCCGAAAGCCAACAAACTAGTGGTTGTTACCCCTGCATTTTTCTTTGTCGGGCAGAGATAACGACCCTACTTTTACCTAATTGTTTTCTGGACAACGTTTTAATAAATGGGAGTTTACATTTACACCTTTTAATAATCAGCTTTTACATTTACTCCTTTTTTATATTTGGCTTTTTAATAAATGGCATAATTGCTTTCTGGACAATGTTCTAATGATTGGTGTTTACATTTACATCATTTTTATTAATTGATATAACTTATATTTTACCTCTAGTTGCCTTGAACAACATTTAAATTGAACTACATAGAATCCCGATTTAATTATCACTGCGAATTGATTTCCTTGTATGGATTTTAATTTGAATGGTTGAATAGCGTTTTACATACCTCTGAGACTCAAATTCATTGGAAATCATTTTATTTGTATCCACTGCGATTATGTTATGTACTGATTGCAACTGTAATATCTGTATTGTTTGTTTTAAGCCTTATCCTACAGTCCACATGAAACTCTGAGCCGATCTTTTCACATTTTTGGATGCTATTATGTTACATATACTGGCTTCCATTCAACCGAATTTTCTGAGAGGTTCTACACCCTTTTTGGCTATGATTTTGTCACATAGTTTGGCAGCGAATTTGCCACAGCAAATTTAATACATGCAGGGTGTGACAGCAGGTGGGTTCATGTATTGTAAGCGTTTTTAAATTTACTGGATAGCGTAGTTGTTGTCATAAATTTACCCTTGATAGATCTACCATACCTGCATAGACAATGTGCCTTGTTCTTGACAGCCACCTAACGGTTACTTGGGCAATGAATTCATTTTTCATGTAGCGATTGATTAGATAGATTTTTTATTTTAACAATCAGCAGGTATCAGTCTGAAAATCGCTTGAAATTTTATTTCAGTATTAAACCTTTCCACAACTACTCTAACCCTTTACTCAACTACTTAAACAAACCTTTAATCAGTATCAAACCCTTTACTTAGATACTTTATCTAACATGGTTAATTAAGTATATTAACTAACATCTCCTTTAAGGTGAAGTGGATTGTGAGGAAAGGTTTTATTATTATTAAATGATTTAAAAGTTTTAAAAAATTATTTGATTTTATAAAAACATGTGGGATTATATTTTGTTAGAGAGGGAGATAGATGTTGAATTAATAGGACTGTTAGATATGATAGTCATTGGCATAATAGTTGATTATCTTGCGCAAGCTTAATGGTCGAGAGATTTGTAGTGTTTTTTAACTAAAACTATTAATAGCTAACCGTTATTTAGTGAATACACGCCTTGCACCTTAGATTGAGATAGAAGGGGTGGTAGGTCACAGTCGTTTCACCATACAGGTTTCCTTGTAGGAAACACAAATCCTTTGGTCATTCACACAATTTTATTTCGAGTGTTGTCATCTCCATCTTGTTGACCCATTGCTTGGGGGCATAAAAGTAGTCTTCTTGTAAGTCTTTTGGCTCCTAGCGTGCAAGTCTTTATGGAGTCCTTGGTCCAGTTAGGTTATGTTGCACCAGGGCTATCATCACGTCTATCACCAAAGGATGGCATGACTCCTGATGAGGGGACCATGGTGCACCCTATTGAATAGCGGTGAATGATAACTTGGTCAAATTTGGTGCCTTCTTTGTGAGTTTCGTCGAGCATTGTGAGTTTTCCTTTGGCGCATGGGTTGAATGCCTTCAGGCGTTGGGTTCGCGTGCCTTGAGGTTCTAGTCTTGTTTATCAAGTTCATTGTGCTAGGATGGGGATGTTGTCCCTTATCTTGTAGGCGTGGTCTTGTTTGTGTTGGGTGGGTAGTCGTTCCTCCCTATTGTTCTACGCATGTTTCACCCCATTGCCCTAATGCCTTTGTGTGGAGTCTTAGTTGTTGTTTCCTGTTCTACGGGCGTGGTGCTCACTGTCAGTTGTTCCATCTAGCTGTAATCGTCGTTGTTCTCCTATTTTTGAAAAAAAAATATTGCACTGTTGTTTCGCTTCCAGACATAACGATGGGGACGTTACATATGGTATCATAGCGGGTTCAACCCTACGACTGTGGATCGCCATGATTTCCACTGTAGTAAACCGTTGAGTCTTAACCTAACGCTATTTAAAATTGTAACTTTCCCTTGTGATAAGCATGGTTAGATGACATCGTAGAGATTCACGGTGACGTATCGTGGATGGAAGCGCGATGACTCCAGAAGTTTCGTGCACTCGGAATCTGACCCCCAAGAGGAGGAACAAGTCCTTGGGCAGGATTCACTTGTAGTAAAGGATGGTGGTGGTCTGACAAGGCCCTTTCAGGTAATGTCAAAGGCCTTTATTCACCATCAGTATTGAGATGAGGCTAGGGCACCTACCCATGAAGGTCCATCGTGTGCCCTAGCTCTAGTACCGTTAGAATCCACCAAGAACTCGAGAGAGTTTAGTTCTCGAGCCCATGAGTGTCGCAAACAGATGTGTCATCGAGGCACGATTGTAGAGAAAGGTGTTGTGCTTCACACTTCATGATTATGACCTCCAGCATGAAGGTCTGCATGGTGGTCTTTTGACTGAAGGGGAGCGCTCTTTTATGATGGAAGATGCTCCTGCCACTTTGAAAATGGTCGTTGATGACATGTCATGGGATTTGTTCGAGGGATGGTTCTTGGAGAGGTATGCTTCTAAGGAATTCATTGA
The DNA here is from genome assembly GCA_009831015.1 of Picea engelmannii. Lineage (NCBI taxonomy): Eukaryota > Viridiplantae > Streptophyta > Pinopsida > Pinales > Pinaceae > Picea > Picea engelmannii. Next base: position 1,062,117 of record ML779473.1, read on the forward strand.
GCACCAACTCAATGAGTTCGACGCGTTGTGACAAGGCAGCGGCATGGTGCCCGAGTACAAGGCCCGTTTGGGAGCTGCTTCGATATGCTCTGTGTCATTTTACCCAGAAAATTAAGGTCAACAAGTTGTGTTGGGCTTAGCATTGGAATTCATCTTCCAATTCAGGTACCAAGATTACTGGACCAAAGAAAGTACGTTGAAATGTGGGGAGCCACATTTCCAGTGTGACTGCCCAGTGAAGATGACTAGAGCATTAGGATCAGTAGGAACCACAACCATGGGAGATTTGGGCAAGGCCCATCAGAATCATGCAGCGATGAATAACTGCCAGGCAGAGCACCAGTTGACTGTGCTCGAGACCTCAGGTACCATCATTGACTAGATTCTTAGTTTTGATAGATCCCGGTGCTACCGAGAGTTTCATTTCTGGTGCAGCGCTAAAAAGGATTAAGGTAAAGGAATTCGAACAAGATGACTTTATATTTGTAGAGATGGATTCGGGAACCAACCAGAAGGTTGGAGGAAAGGTTACAGGTTGTACCCTTAACCTAGGAGAGTTTGTCATGAGGGCCACCCTGTACGTCACGATCTTAGGATATTATGACGTCGTGATTGGTATGGACTAGTTGGAATCGCATGAGGCGATACTCAACTGTAAGATGAAATGATTGAGCTTGGTTGACAATGAACGATAGATACATGTGATTGTAGGTCATAACTAGGGAGTCTCCCTAAGTTTCATCTCTTCCTTGCAACCTTAGAAGAGCATGCGTAAGGGGTGCAAGATTTATGCGATCCTTGCATTAAACAAGAAGGGAGTAGCGGAAGTTCTAGAACACCTTCCGGTGGTGAGAGAGTTTGCAAACATATTTTCAAAGGAGTTACCTGGGATGTTGTCAGAGAGGGAATTGGAGTTTAATATAGACCTAAAACCCAGAACTGAACCGATAGCGAGAACGCCTTATCAGATGTCGACCCCAGAATGACAAGAGTTAAGAATTCAACTGAAGGAATTGTTGGACCTGGGACTGATACGTCCTAGTGTCTCACCATGGGGTGCACCTGTTATTTTCATACGAAAGAAAGATGGGTCATGGAGGCTATGCATTGACTACTGTCAATTGAACAAGGCCACGATCAAGAATAAATATTTGCTTCTGAGGATTGATGATATGTTCGATCAAATGAAGGCTGCAACAGTGTTCTCAAAGATCGATTTGTGATCAGGGTATCACCAGTTACGGATTAAGGAAGTTGAAGTCCCTAAGACTGCCTTTAATACGAGGTTTGGACATTACGAGTTTACTATTTTACTGTTTTGACTGAGAAATGCCCCAGGGATATTTATGAGTTTGATGAATGGGCTGTTTTGTGAGTACTTGGACAAGTTCGTCCAAGTATTCATTGATGATATTTTGATCTACTCTCGGTCGACAGAGGAGCATGAAAATCACTTGCACTTGGTACTATAGTGTCTGCAAGAGCACAAATTGTTTGGGAAATTGTCCAAATGCTCATTTTATCAATTGAAGATTCACTACTTAGGGCATGTCATCTCCGACAAAGGCATCATCGTGGATCAAACAAAAGTCAAGTATATCATGGAATGGATTGTGCTGACGAATGTCCCGGAAGTGTGTAGCTTCATGGGTTTAGTAGGATACTACCGATGGTTCATCGAGGCATTTTTGAAGATAGAAAATCCGATCACGGAATTGCAAAAGAAAAACAAGAAGTTTGTTTGTACCGAGAAAGACGCAGAAGCATTTCGGAGGCCCAAGGAGTTCTTGACAATAGCACCGATACTAAAGGTCCCATACATGGATGCAAACTTCTTGGTATGCACTGACGCATCCAAGGAAGGATTAGGCGGAGTCTTGATGCAAGACGGACAAGTGATCGCTTACTTTCAAGGAAACTGAGAAGGCATGAGGAGAACTATGCGACGCACAATTTGGAGTTGTTATCCATCGTATATGCCTTGAAGGTTGGGAGACACTACCTTGTTGGAAACAAAATTGAACTAAAGACTAACCACTGTGGACTACAACACATATGTACATAAGCGACCTGAACGCGCGACAACAACATTGGTCGAAATTGCCTACCGAGTATGACTTCGAGATTACTTACATAAAGGGACAGTGAACTAAGTGGGAGATACATGGAGTCTGAGACCACGCATCTTTTTAGTGTTGCCTCTTCAGACGAATATACGTTAAAAGATTCTAATTTTGCAGCGTGACGATGACTGGTACAATAGGTCGAGGGTTTATCGGACAAAACAATGATGGTAAAAAGATTTGAAGGATTTACGTCTGACGATGATGGATTATTGAGGTTTAAAAATCATATTTATGTACGACCAAACGACGAGTTGAGGAGTTGATCATAACAAGGCTCACAGAGCAGCGTACATGGATCACCTGGGAGTCACGAAGATGAGGGTGGACCTTAAACCCTTATTCTTCTGGAAGGGAATGAAGGCAGACATAGTCAATTATGTGGCTAGATGTCTAGAACGTCAGTAGGTAAAGGCTGAACCTAGACATCCAGCAATATTACTACAACCACACGCTATTCTGGAATCGAAATGGGAGGTTATTTAGATGGATTTTATTATTGGATTTCCACCGACAGCAAGGAGACACGACTCGATTTGCATAGTGGTAGACACTATGACGAAGAGTGCTCACTTTATTACTGGGTGTACGACGTATGAGGCACATGACATAGCTAGAGTTTTCATCAGTGAGATTGTGAGGCTGCATGGCTTGCCTAAGAGTATTATATCTGATCGAGGATCGGTGTTTAAGGTATGATTTTGTACGAGTTTCCAAGAGGCATTAGGAACCCAACTTAACTTGAGTACTACATATCACCCAGAGACTTACAGGTAGACTGAACGAATGAACCAAACCTTGGAGGACATGTTGCACTTGTACGTGATGGACCAACAAAAGCGTTGGGAATAATTCTTGCCACTAGTGGAATTCGCTTATAACAAAATTTACCAAAGAACCATTGACATGGCACTTTTTGAGTTTCTTTACAGGCGACCGTATCAGACACATTTGAGTTGGGATTAGCTTGAGGATAGGGTCTTGGTGGGACTAGAAGTGATCCAAGAAGTGGAAGATAAAATGCAACCAGAAGACAAAGGATTAAGGAAGCACGGGATCAGCAAAAGAGTTACGTTGATGCGCATCACGTCGACCGTAGTTACGATGTGGCGATCGAGTATTTTTGTGGCAAAAACCGCATAAGAGTTTGATCAAGTTTGAAAAAGGGGTTAAACTATATCCTAGGTTCGTAGTATCGTATGATATTGTGGAAAGGAGAGGCCCGTGGCCTAATGACTAGCCTTGCCTGATTCTCGAGGCGTATGCACAATTTCTTTCGCATATTTATTTGAGACTTTATGATTATTGATCCTACACATGTTTTGACTTGAGCACCTTGTGAGTGTTGGATAAGGGGGCGTTCACAGCTGAGTCGATCCACATCTTGGATCATCGCATTCGACGGCTATGGCGTCGAATAGTAGAGCAGGTCAAGGTCCAGTGGGGCAGCTATAGTCCTTACTCAGTGACCTGGGAGGACGCATATGATATGCGCCAACAGTTTCCATTTTTGTTTGATAGATAGGCTTATGATATTGTGATACACTTTATTTCGGCATATATACTGTGAAACTTTTGGATGAAGTTTATACCAAGAGGGGGTGTATGTAACATCCTTCTCTGGTGCATTGAGTGAACTTATTCTTTGAGGACACTTGCTCGCAAGTGATTCGGATTATTATGCTATTAAAACTTTTGATTTTGATTATCAGGCGTTATGGATTGATGACATGTTGTTTTACTGTATTGACATAGACAGGTGTTATTGACTTGGTTTACTGAGTGTGCAGGATCTTGGACATTGAGGATGCAGAGGCATCGATGGAACCCCTTAGACTCTGGATCGAGTCAGGGAGTGTACCATTGGTATTTGATTGTTTTACTCTAATATTAGTGAATCTGATTACATGATATGATATGGATATGTTCTGACATGATTTGTTGATGATGCAGGCTGACGATAGCTTGCCGACCAGACTCACATGTGGGGTAAAGGGGTCACGCACGACTACCAAAGATGTTGATGGAGAGGTGTGGACAACAACCCTTCCACAACCTACTAGCACTCCCATCGTGGCTCGAACTGTAGGTTAACGTTTACCTAGTTCAAGAGGACCCATGATGTCGTGAAGGCAGACTACGACAGTCACTCACAATGATTCTAAGGGGTGCACAATAAGGTGGGGGCCTTATTCCTTAGAGGCCCTTAGTCTCCCACAAGTTCACCTGGCGGAGTATTGACTCCAGGGTTATTAATGTCTACCAAGTCAGTCAAGAGGCGAGTGGCACCCTTAGAGAATGTAGTGCATCCTGAAGGGCACGTTGTGCAAGGGAAACAGATTAAGGCGAGTGGCACCCTTGGAGCACGTAGTGCATCCTGAAGGGCACGCCGCGCAAGGGAAATAGATTAAGGCAAGTGGCACCCTTGGAGCACCTAGTGTGTCTTGAAGGGCACATCGGGTTGTTGATGATAGAGGAATGAACCTAGATGGTCTTAGGACGAATAATGTGTTAAGAATTTTTAAAACAAATTCCCTAATTAAATGTCGCCCAGTACGAAAATTAAAGGTCTAGGTCTAAATCATGCTAATGGTAAAATTTTATCCTTTTTATTAAAAAAAAAATAAAAAAATTGATATATAAATATATATATATATATATATATATATATATATAATAATAATAATAATAATAAAATTAAAAACAAAATAAATAAAGAGTATGATCTTCATTAAATATTGTAACACGGAGGGAGTAAGAAATTTAATTTATTCAAAAAAAAAAAAGAAAAAAAAAATTGTTGGAATAAAATTTAAAAAAGGGGGGAGAATTAATTGTTTTATTATTTTTTGATAATTTTAAATATGCTAATTAAATGATAAAAGGGAAAAATGGTTAATTTCCACACCTTCCTTTTTGAGTTCTAATTAAAAAGGGGAAAGAGGGAAAATCTAAAATATTTGGAAACTAGGAAAAGAGGTAAACATAAAAAGGGAAAAAGGGAACATAAGGGATAAAGCAGAAATCCAAACTTAGTAAAGTATCTACCATTTAAGAGCTTTTTAATTTAAGCTGAACTAGCAATTTAATAATGGGGAAAGCCATTAAAACATGTAAGAGAATGTGGGGACACCTAGGAGTGATTCTAGGAGTAACTCTAGGTGGGTGAGGGAAATAAAGATAATTAATTAATTAAAGAAATTAATTTATGGAGGAATGAAGGGGATGGGTGACACTTGTATGGGGAGGAATTTTTAGGAATTAAATTTTAAAAAACTTAATTAAACAAGATTTTAGGAAAGTAAGGAACCACAAAACTCTATATAATGAAGGGAGGAGATGGAGGTTGGATCTTTTATGTTTGTGTAACGTTACGCGTAAAAATATCTACTTGACTGACTTGACTTGTGGGAGTTGGGATACCCAGCTCGGTGAGGAGTGGTAGTTCGTCCTTGCGAGGTGAGCTGGGAGCTAGTCGAAATCTTTGGATAGTGAGTGTGTGGCCCCTTTGCGGCTCGTGGCAGCGAAGGGGGAAGAAGAGTACCCCTAGCATTTGTTGGGAGGTATCGGTGAAGTCTTTCCGGTCAGCACATGGGAGTTGCAAGGAGCACGTGGGACGTCCACTCAGAACAGGAAACGGTACGCTTTCTTCATTTTGTATGGTAAATTGTTTTAGAACTTATGCTTGAATCTGCATTTTGTTTTACTTGGGTAAGTGACCTGATTGTCTAGATGGTTTTCTGAAATTTTCTTAGCCTAGCTCGATGATATATTTACTCCCATGAATTCATTTCCCCACACATCTTGACCACCTTGTAGTGTTGATTTTGACCTTTGGGTTGTTTAGCCTCCGTCCCTAGCTCACTAGTCCTCGCCTGAGCAGTCGGCCAAGAGCCTGATCTATGGTCGTCGCCTTAGCGTTAAAATACCTATGGATCTCAACACCCTGCTTTTCTGTGCGAGGATGATGAGTGAAGGATGAACCTGTTATCCGGCTACCCTTGATGTTTGTCCCTGGATGATGGTCGATTCTGCCATCTGGAAACAACCTCTGCGTGTGGACTATCTGGTGTCCTGGTTGGTTTTCTCTATGCCTCGACTGATAGAACCCCTGCAATCATTCCATGACCCTTCCCATTGGATCCTTGCATTCTCTTACTGTTGGCTGCACTGTATTGGGGTTATAGCATTGGAAGCATGAATTGATTCCATGTATGCAAATTTTTATTTGGTATTATGGCAATGGTAAATAAAAAATATATAAAAAATAAAATAAAACAAGAACGAATTGATTTCAGGACTATGTTTTTATAATGGTACCCTGCGAAGTCTTGTTATATAACAATTTATCACTCGTAAATCAACATTTTATTTTGTTAACCCTCCATGCTTCATGACTCTTGTCGTAATTTACAACAACGTTTGACCCATTCCATTATCTATTTATTCATGTATTTACTACTCCTAATTTATTTTATTAATTGGGAGGGGTTTGAATAATCCGAAATGGTTTTTGTAGTCGAATGCTATTGAGTCTCCACCACAAATTCTCTCTGCAATCACTGTATTTGATGGAGACTGTACTCTATGTTCTATTTTAAGTTGATGGCAAGTGTACCCTATGCCTTCAAGGTATTTGGATGGCGAGTTTACCCTCTGGATTTAACATTTGTTTTACCTTTTTAAACAACGAACTTACCCTTTTTTGGACATGTTTTCGGATGATAACACTCACGGATTGCCCCATGTGTTCTGTGTTTGTAAACCTATGAAAGACAATGTTTCTCTCTTTATTGATTGTCTGTTGAACACGAAAGCCAGGGAACTAGTAGTTGTTACCCCTACATTTTTCTTTGTCGGATAGAGATAACACCCTACTTTTACCTAATCGTTTTCTGGACAGTGTTTTAATAAATGGGTGTTTACATTTACACCTTTTAATAATCGGCTTTTACATTTACTCCTTTTTGATATTTGGCTTTTTAATAAATGGCATAATTGATTTCTGGACAATGCTCTAATGATTGGTGTTTACATTTACATCGTGTTTATTAATTGATAGAATTTATATTTTACCTTTAGTTGCCTTGAACAACATTTAAATTGAACTGCAGAGAATCCCGATTTAATTATCACTGCGAATCGATTTCCTTGTATGGATTTTAATCTGAATGGTTGAACAACATTTTACTTACCACTGAGACTCGAATTCATTGGAAATCATTTTATTTGTATCCACTGTGATTATGTTATGTATTGACTGCAACTGTAATATTTGTATTGTCTGTTTTAAGCCTTATCCTACAGTCCACACGAAACTCTGAGCCAATATTTTCACATTTTTGGCTTCTATTATGTTACATATACTGGCTGCCATCCACCCAAATTTTTTGAGAGGTTCTACACCCCTTTTGGCTTCGATTTTGTCACATAGTTTGGCAGTGAATTTGACACAGTGAATTTAGTACATGCAGGGTGTGACAGCGGGTGGGTTCATGTGTTCTAAGTGTTTTTAAATTTACTGGATAGCGTAGTTGTTGTCAGAGATTTACCCTTGATATCTCTACCATACCTGCATAGACAACATGCCCTTTTCTTGATAGCCACCTAATGGTTACTTGGGCAGTGAATTCATTTGTCATGTAGCGATTGGTTAGATAGAGTTTTTATTTTAACAATTAGCAGGTATTAGTCCAAAAATCGCTTTAAATTTTATTTCAGTATTAAACCTTTCTGCAACTACTCTAACCCTTTACTCAGCTACTTAAACAGACCTTTAATTTGTACCAAACCCTTTACTTAGCTACTTTATCCAACACGCTTAATTAAGTACATTAACTAACATCTCCTTTGAGGTGAAGTGGACTCCGAGGAAAGGTTTTATTATTATTAAATGATTTAAAAGTTTTAAAAATTTATTTGATTTTATAAAAACATGTGGGATTATCTTTTGTTAGAGAGGGAGATAGATGTTGAATTAATAGGACTATTAGATATGATAGTCATTGGAATAATAGTTGATTATCTTGCACAAGCTTGATGGTCGAGGGATTTGTAGTTTTTTTTTAACTAAAACTATTAATAGCTAACCATTATTTGGCGAATACACGCCTTGCGCCTTAGGTCGATCTAGAAGGGGTGGTAGGTCATAGTCGTTTCACCATACAGGTTGCCTTGTAGGAAACACAAATCCTCCGATCATTCACACAATTTTATTTCGAGTGTTGTCATTTGCATCTTGTTGACCTGTTGCTTGTGAGCGTAAGTGTAGTCTTCTTGTAAGTCTTTCGGCTCCTAGCGCGCTAGTCTTTCTGGAGTCCTTGGTCCAGTTAGGTTATGTTGCACCAGGGTGATTGTCACGTCTATCACCTAATGATGGCATGACTCCTGATGAGTGGACCATGGCGCACCCTAATGGATAGCGTCGAATGATAACTTGGTTGGAGTCGGCGCCTTCTACGTGATTGTATTTGACCATTGTGAGTTTTCCTTTGGCACATAGGTTGAATGCCTTCAGACGTTGGGTTCACGCACCTTGAGGTTATAGTCTTGTTCATCAAGGTCGTTTTGTTGGGATGGGGATGTTGTCCCTTAGCTTGTAGGCATGGTCATGTTTGTGTTGGGCGGGTAGTTGTTCCTCCTTGATGTTCTAGGCATGTTTCGCCTCGTTGCCCTGATTCCTGTGTGTGGAGTCTTAGTTGTTGTTGCATGTTCTACGGGCATGGTGCTCACCATCAGTTGTGTCGTCTAGCTGTAATCGTCATTTTTCTCCTGTTTTTGAAAAAAAAATATTGCACTGTTATTCCGCTTGTAGACGTAACGATGGGGAATTTACATATGGTACCATAGCGAGCTCAAGCCTACGACTATGGATCGCCATGATTTCCACTGTAGTAAACCATTGAGTCTTAACCTATATTTATTTAAAACTTTAACTTTCCCTTGTGATAAGCATGGTTATATGACACCGTAGAGATTCATGGCGAGGTATAGTAGATGGAAGCACGATGACTCCAGAAGTTTTGCGCCCTCATAGCCTGACCCCCAAGGGGAGGAACAAGTCCTTGGGATGGATTCGCTTGTAGTAAGGGATGATGGTGGTTTGACAAGGCCCTTCCAGGTAATTTCAAAGGACTTGATTCACCATCAGTACTGAGATGAGGCCAGGGCACCCACCCCTGAGGGTCCACCCTGTGCCCTAGCTAGTACCATTAGAATCCACCAAGAACTCGAGAGAGTTGAGTTCTCGAGCCCACGAGTGTCACGGATGGCTATGTTGTTGAGGCACAATTGTAGAGAAAGGAGTTGTTCTTCACACTTCATGATTATGACCTCCAGCATGAAGCTCCACATGGTGGTATTTTGACTAAAGGAGAGCTTTCCTTTATGACGAAAGATGCTCCTACCACTTTGAAAATGGTCGTCGACGACATGTCATGGGAACCGCTCGAGGGACGGTTCCTAAAGAGGTATAATTTTAAGGAATTCATTGAGCATCAGTTCAATGAGTTCGATGCCTTGTGACAAGGAAGCCACACGAGGCCCGAGTACGAGGCCCGTTTGGGAGCTTCTTCGATATGATATACGCCATTTTACCCAGAAACTTAAGGTTAATGAGTTGTGTTAGGCTTAGTGTTGGAATTCAGCTTCCACTTCAGGTACCAAGATTATTGGACCGAAGAAAGTAAGTTGGAATGTGGGGAGCCACATTTCCAGCGTGACTTCCCAGTGAAGAGGACTAGAGCATCTGGATCAATTGGACCCACTACCATGGGAGATTTGGGCAAGGCCCATAGGAATCATGCAGTGGTGAATAACCACCAAGAAGAGAACTAGTTGAGTATGCTCGAGACCTTAGGTACCGTTGTTGACTAGACGCTTAGTTTTGATAGATCCCGGTGCTACTGAGAGTTTCATTTATGGTGTAGCACTAAAAAGGATTAAGGTAAAGGCAGTCAAACAGAATGAGTTTAGCTTCGTAGAGATGGCTTCCAGAGCCAACCAGAAGGTTGTAGGAAAGGTTACAGGTTGTACCCTTAACCTGGGAGATTTTGTCACAAGGGCCACCCTGTACGTCATGATCTTAGGATCTTATGACGTCATGATTGGTATGGACTGGATGGAATTACATGAGGCAATACTCAACTGTAAGATGAAACATTTGAGCTTGGTCGACGATGAGGGACAAAGACATGTGATTGTAGGTCAAAACCAGGGAGTCTCCCTGAGGTTCATCTCTTCCTTGCAACTTCGGAAGAGCATGCGCAAGGGGTGAAAGATTTATGTGATCCTTGCGTTAAACAAGAAGGAAGTAGCAGAAGGTCTAGAACACCTTCCAGTGGTGAGAGAGTTTGTGGATGTATTTCTAGAGGAGTTACCTAGGATGCCAGCGGAGAGGGAATTGGAGTTTACTATAGACCTAAAACTGGGACCTGAACTAATAGCGAGAACACAAAATAAGATGTCGACCTCGGAATTACAAGAGTCAAGAATGCAACTAAAGGAATTGTTGGACCTAGGACTGATACATCCTAGTGTGTCACCGTGGGGTGCACCTGTTATTTTCATATGAAAGAAGGATGGGTCGTGGAGGCTTTGAATTGACTACCGTCAATTGAACAAGGCCAAGATCAACAATCAATATCTGTTGCCAAGGATTGATGATCTATTCGATCAAATGAAGGTCGTGACAGTGTTCTCAAAGATCGTTTTTCAATCAGGGTATCACCAGTTACGGTTTAAGGAAGATGGCATCCCTAAGACCGCATTTAAGACGAGGTTTGGACATTATGAGTGTATTGTTTTACCGTTTGGACTGACAAATTCCCTAGGGGTATTTATGAGTTTGATGAATGGGGTGTTCCGCGAGTACTTGGACAAGTTCATCCAAGTATTCATTGACGATATTTTGATCTACTCTCAATCAACGAAGGAGCATGACAAGCACTTGCACTTGGTACTACAATGCCTACAAGAGCACAAATTGTTTGGGAAGTTGTCCAATTGCTCATTTTATCAATCAAACATTCACTACTTAGGGCATGCAATCTCTGAAAAAGGCATTGCCATGGATCTAGCAAAAGTTGAGGCTATCATAGAATTGCCTACACCGACGAATGTCCCAGAAGTGCGTAGCTTCATGGGTTTAGAAAGATACTACCGCCGTCTCGTCGAGTAATTTTTGAAGATAGAAAATATGATCACGGAATTGCAGAAGAAAAACAAGAAGTTCGTTTGGACTGAGAAAGGCACAGAAGCATTTCGAAGGCCCAAGGAGTTGTTGCCAACATCACCGATACTAAAGGTCTCAAACATGGAAGTGGAATTCTTGGTATGCACTGACGCATCCAAGGAAGTCTTAGGTGGAGTCTTAATGCAAGACGGATGAGTGATCACTTACTTTCAAGGAAACTGAGAAGGCATGAGGAGAACTACGCGATGCACGATTTTCAGTTGTTAGCCATCGTATATGCCTTGAAGGTTGGGAGACACTACCTTGTTGGACAAAAATTTGAACTAAACACTGACCACTTTAGACTACAACAGATCTATACGCAAGCAACATGAACGCGCGACAACAGCGTTGGTCGGAACTGCCTAGCAAGTACGACTTCAAGATTACTTACATAAAGGGGCAATGAACCAAGTGGGAGATACATGGAGTCTGAGACCACACATATTTTCGATGTTGCCTCTTCAGATGAATATACGTGAAAAGATTCTAACTTTGCAGTGTGACAATGACCGGTACAAGAGGTTGAGGGTTTATCGGACAAAACAATGATGGTACCAAGATTTGAAGGATTTACGTCTGACAACGATGGATTATTGAGGTTTAAAAATAGGATTTACGTACCACCAAATGAAGAGTTGAGGATTTGATCCTAAACAAGGCTCACAGAGCAGCGTACATGGCTCACTTGGGAATCACGAAGATGAGGGCAGACCTTACACCCTTATTCTTCTGGAAGGGAATGAAGGCAGACATAGTCAACTATGTGGTAAGATGTCTAGAATGATAGCAGGTAAAGGCTGAACCTAGACATCCAGCAAGATTACTACAGCCACACGCTATTCCAGAATTGAAATGGGAGGTTATTTCGATGGATTTTATTGTTGGATTGCCACCGATGGCAAGGAGACACGACTCGATTTGCATAGTGGTAGACACTCTAACGAAGAGTGCTCACTTTATTCCTGGGCATACGATGTATGAGGCACCTGAAATAGATAAAGTTTTCATAAGTGAGATTGTGAGGCTGCATGGCGTGCCTAAGAGTATTATATCCAATCGGGATCGGCGTTTACGGGATGATTTTGTACAAGTTTCCAAGAGGCCTTGAGAACACAACTTAACTTGAGTACTACGTATCACCTGGAGACTGACAAGTAGACCGAACGAATGAACTAGACCTTGGAGGACATGTTGCGCTTGTACGTGATGGACCAACAAAGGCGTTGGGAAGAATTCTTGCCACTGGTGGAATTCACTTATAACAAAAGTTACCAAAGAACCATTGAGATGGCACCTTTCAAGTTTCTTTATAGGTGACCGTATCAGATGCATTTAAGTTGGGATTGGCTTGAGCATAGGGTCCCGGTGAGACCAGAAGAGATACAAGAAGTGGAAGAGAAAATGAAACCAGAAGACAAAGGATTAAGGAAGCAAGGGATCAGCAGAAGAGTTATGTTGATGCGCGTCGTGTCGACCATATTTACGATGTGGCGATCTAGTATTTTTGCGGCAGAAACCGCATAAGAGTTCGATCAAGTTCGAAAAATCGGTTAAACTATCTCCTAGGTTCATGGGACCATACAATATTGTGGAAAGGAGAGGCTCATGGCATAATGACTAGCCTTGCCTGATTCTCGAGGTGTATGCACGATGTCTTTCGCGTCTCTATTTGAGACTCTATGATTATTGATCCTACACATGTTTTGACTTGAGAACCTTGCGAGTGTCGGACGAGGGGGCACACATGGCTAAGCCGATCATCATATTGGATCATCGCATTCGAAAGCTACGGTGTCGAATGGTAGAGAAGGTCAAGGTCCAGTGGGGCAGCTATAGTCCACTCTCGGCGACCTGGGAGGATGCATATGATATCCGCCAGCAGTTTCCATTTTTGTTTGATATATAAGCTTATGATACTGTGATACACTTTATTTCAGCATATATATTTTGAAACGTCAGGATGAAGTTTAGACCAAGAGGGGGTGTATGTAACATCTCGCTCTAGCGCACTGAGGGAACTTATTCTTTGAGGACACTTTCTCTCAAGTGATCCGAATGATTATGCTATTAAAACTTTTGATTTTGATTATGAGGCGTTATGGGTTGATGACATGTTGTTTTACTGCATTGACATAGACAGGTGATATTGACTCGATTTACTGAGTGTGTAGGATCTTGGACATCAAGGATGCAGAGGCATCGATGGAACCCCTTGGACTCTGGATCGAGTCAGGGAATGTACCATTGGGTTTGATTGTTTTACTATGATATTAGTGCATCTGATTAGATGATATGATATAGATATGTTCTAACATGATTTATTGATGATGCAGGTTGATGATAGCTTGCCAACCAGACTCACATGTGGAGCAAAGGGATCATGCATGACTAATAGAGATGTTGAGGGAGATGTGTGGACAACAGCCTTGCCACAATTTACTAGCACTCCTGTCATGGCTTGGACTGTAGGTTAACGTTTACCTAGTTCGATAGGACCCACGATGTCATGAGGGAAGACTGCGACAATTGTTCACGATGATTCTAAGGGGTGCACAATAAGGCGGGGGCCTTATTCCTTAGAGGCCCTTAGTCTCCCACAAGTTCACCTGGCGGAGTATTGACTCCAGGGGTTATTGATGTCTACCAAGTCAGTCAAGAGGCGAGTGGCACCCTTAGAGCACGTAGTGCTTCCTGAAGGGCACGTCGCGCAAGGTAAATAGATTAAGGCGAGTGGCACCCTTGGAGCACCTAGTGCGTCCTGAAGGGCACATCACACAAGGGAAACAGATTAAGGCGAGTGGCACCCTTGGAGCACCTAGTGCATCCTGAAGAGCACGTCATGTTGTTGATTATAGAGGACTGAACCTAGATGGCCTTATGACGAATAACGTGTTAATAATTTTTAAACAAAATTCCCTAATTAAATGTCGCCCATTACGAAAATTAAAGGTCTAGGTCTAAATCATGCTAGTGGTAAAATTTTATCTTTTTTATTAAAAAAAAAAAATTGATATATAAATATATATATAATAAAATTAAAAACAAAATAAATAAAGAGTATGATCTTCGTTAAATCTTGTAACACGGAGGGAGTAAGAAATTTAATTTATTCAAAATATATA
>ML779473.1:1094057-1143675 GCA_009831015.1 Picea engelmannii
TTATTTAAATATATTATTATTTTTTTTTAGTAAACTAGAGATTTATATTACCTTCATAAAACTAAGTTCCATACACATGGCAATCAACCTAGTGTCTGAGATGCCAAAAATGGATACCAACTCTAACACCAAGTACCAAATGTCTGCCCTGTAAGCCAAAATCAATATTTCCAATACTATCATATTTTCTAAAAAAAAATCATAGATTAAATGAAAGCCTCAAAACTATGTAAACTATGATAAAAATATAGACAAAATTCATAGCTGAGAGGCTTAATCAAACACCTGAGTGACCGCTGCAGCCATCGCTCTGAGGAGGATTCGTCCAAACTGGAACAAAGGCACACCGATGATGACACTCTAGACAGTGCTGGCATGGATGCTAGCTTGAGAACGAGTCATAAAGTTCCGATAATTTTTGGTCCATCATATCTTGACAGAATTGTTGTTTCGCTATGTCCTTACGAATATAAAAAATTAATTGTAGTTGTTTATCTGAAAGTCTATTGGGAGGATCCTCTTCTCCAATCCCCTGGAAGAAACAAAAGAAACCTACGACTGAAATTATGGAGATGCCAACAAAATGAGATAAAAGTGAAAAATATATCATTATTAATATTAAATACATATTTCAATATTAAAACTCTAAAATATTTGATATAAAAATTGAATAAATATTTTTTCAGTTACTTTTTTGTAATTTAATAGCTTTATCATTATTCATCATAAAAACTTAAAATCTGAAATATATGTCATTATTGTTTTAACATGTAGATAAGAGAGAAAATAATTTTGTCTAATGTTTACTTTAATCATAATTTAATTTTTAGTATATATTACTTTCTTAACATATAAATGGATTATCATTATTAATATTAAATACATATTTCAATATTAAAACTCTAAAATATTTGATATAAAAATTTAATAAATATTTTTTCAATTACTTTTTTGTAATTTAATAGCTTTATCATTATTCATCATGAAAAACTTAAAATCTGAAGTATATGTCATTATTGTTTTAGCATGTAAATGGATAGATAAGAGAGAAAATAATTTTGTTGGATTAATGTTTACTTTAACCATAATTTAATTTTTAGTATATATTACTTTTTTAACATATAAATGGATAATTTAATTTTTAGTATATATTACTTTCTTAACATATAAATGGATAAATAAGATAAATAAGAGAGAAAAAAAATTTCTTAACTAATGTTTACTTAATCATAATTAATATATAAATTTGATAAAGAGAAGATATGTTTATTTTGTATTTAAATTAACTATAATTAAAAGTTCAAATGTTTACTTAATCATAATTAATATATAAATTTTATAAAAAGGAGATATGTTTATTTTGTATTTAAATTAACTATAATTAAAAATTCAAATTAAAGCAGGCTTTAAATCAGATAAACAATTAAAAGTTCAAATTAAAGCAGGTTTTAAATAAAATAAACGATTCAAAAGTGATGATAGCCATAATCAGCATTTTTTTTTTAAATTTGATGTGTCCGTTCTTCATAGATTTTCTACTGCTAATTATTATTAGCATGTTTGTTTTTATAATTACACTTTTTATTAAAAATATTAATGGGTACATCATGTTAATTATATTAGCATGTTTGTTTTTATAATTACACTTTTTATTAAAAATATTAATGGGTATATCATGTTAATTATGCTTGTCTTTTTTTTCTTTTCTTTTCTAATTATATTTAAATATTAATGGACACCATGATGTTCTCTTTGTGAAAGTAATTCCCTTTTTAGAAATCTTTGTGTATTTATTTATATTTAGGGATGGACCAAAAATAGTAAGTTCATTAATTGATGTGATAATCTGTGATAATCTTCAAGAACAAAAAGTATTCTCTTTGTGGAACTAATTTCCATCTTCAGAAATCCTTATGTACTTTTTTAAATCTAAGGATGGACCAAAAATAGTAAGTTGATTCATTGATGTTATAATCTTCGAGAACAAAAAGAGGACATTATTTGACAGAAGTGAGAAATTATGATAGGGTTTTTAATCTTCTTGAACCTCATCATATATGCTTTGATCGATTCATGAACCAACAGATTCAAATATTCACAGCAATTGTGACGGCTTCGTCTTCTTCACTACCTCTGTTGTTTCAATATGATTCACAGTCTGATAGAACAAGATGTACGCATTCAAATCCTTGTTGGAATCACATGCTGTTGTTCCAGACGACCCAAAAAAATCCTGCACCCTACTCTCCTCCATCGTTTCCACCTTCTCATCATCAAAATTGAGCCACTGGTCGCCGCTCTTCACTAGAGCAATGTAATGTCCATAATTCACCGTGTGCCCCACATGCACCGCAAATTAGACGTGAACAGGTCTAGTTTGCGATTATGAATATATTATTACTTCTAATATCAAGATAGATTATTAGAATAAATAATAAACTATGTAAATTAAAATATTACCATTCAATATCTAAACATGTTTTCAACTGTAAAATTATATGTGGTTGTATATATATATAATTAAAAAAAAAAATTAAATAACTCATGTATGGTTTAAAATATTCATAGAAAAAAAATTTGGAGTTGTGCGTGCGAGTGCTCTGGTGCGCCCCCTTTCATTTTTTTTCAAGTTGTCATGGCCCCAAGAGGGGGCCCCAAGGCTCCCCCCCCGCCTTCCTCCAAAGATCGTGGCTTTCAGGAAGCTGGTCGTAGCCAACTGCAATTGTCCAGCATCAGATACTCAGCAGAAATTTGTGAAAAAAATTGATAATATCCCTATAGTCGCTCTCCCTACAGAAGAAACGTGTCAATCTGCGTTGAACTTAGTTGAACGAAGGCTCATTGGACAGTTCACTGGCCTATGGCCCTCTCCCAAAGTTGTAGACATGTGGGTGCAGAGGAACTGGAGTCTTGATCCAGGTGAATATCAGTGGCCACCCACCTTTCCCAACTGGCTCAAAATAGCTTTTTGACAATTTTGGCAATTTACTATTTTTAGCAGTTTTAACTTCCAGGGCCTAAATGAAGGTTTTTCAGAATCGAGCTTCTCAATGATAGTCAAAGGCATCATTGAGCCTCCAAAATGAATCTCTTCGACGATACCTTTCCAACGGGCTATCATACGCCTAAAACGGAGATCGTATGCAAAAGTTACTACCCCGGGAAGTTGATGTACAAACTTACCCAAACGGGGCCCACATGACTTTTGGCACTTCATCTACTAGGGTTGGGTTTTTGGATGTCTAGGGTTTTTGGAATTCTTGTTTATTGTAAAAAAGGCCTTCAGAGCCTCATTGTAATCATCTTCTTGCGAATGAGCGCAACCGTCACATCTCTTCTCAGAGATAAGTCGCCACCATTCCAGCAAGCTTGTTTCCGCTGCATTTTACAGTTTCAGCTTATTTCCTTATTGAATAGAAAACCTGTTTTATTGTATCTCTGTTATTTTTTGTTAAGCACCTGTTAATAATCTGTAGTCATTTTGTTCTGCTCATAAAATCTGGATCAGTGGTATCAGAGCGGTCTACTCCTTGTCGTCTTAATGCATGTCCCCGATGAGGTCGGAGAACAAAGAGTTGGGTCTCGAGCTTATTTCTCTTGAGGACAAAAGCTCTTGCACGCCCAAGCGACCTCTCATGGCAGGAGAAAAGAAAGATGATGAGACAGAAGATCCTTTCAAACTATTGATTGATGAATCCCTCACGCAACAAAGGAACGAGATGATGGATAGTTTCACGCAAATCCTTCAGCGGCTACCAACAGGAGATGCATCTTCTTCGAGCGGAGGTGCCACCCCCTTCAAGGTACAAATAAACTTTGATATTCCTATATCTGAAGGTCAGATAGATGCAGATGTTGTAGACAAGTGGTTTAATCTACTAGAAGGGTATTTTTTTGTCCATAACTTTTCGAATAGAGAAAATATTACTTTCATGCTCCTCAAAGTCGTTCCCCATGTCAAAGATTGGTGGGAAACTTTCTATGAGAAAAAGGAAACAAAGGAACCCTCATTATTTACAGTCATGACCACCTGGGAATCCTTCAAGGATGATATTAAGGAACAATACTACCCTGTCAGAAGTTATGATGACTTGTATACCGAATGGACCACACTGCGGCAAGAAAGAGACCAAGCAGTGTCAGATTTCACAAATATATTTCATACCTTGCGCACCAAGATGGGTATCAAAGATTCAGAGCGACATCTGGTACTCAAGTATCGTGGAACCCTGCATAAATACATCCAGACCAAAATGGAATTTATGGACATCTCATCCTTGGGCGCAGCCTACCAATATGCCATCAAAATCAAGCAGAAGCTCAAACAAAAGATGCGACAATTTGGGCCTGGGAACCCCTCACAACAAAGGCCAGGAAAGGGCGGCCCCAACCCACAGAACAAAGGACAGAGAAAAGATGATCACTATCAGGACAATCAGTCCAAGCCACAAGCAAAGAAGGACACTGAAAAGACAAAGAAAGATACCAGGAAGTGGTGTGACTTCCATAAGAGCCCTTGGCATAACACTCTTGACTGTTGCTCAAAGTAGTCGTTGGTGGTCGAAGTGAAAGTCTCTTAATCAAATGTGGGCTCAGACTCTGATCCATTTTCAGGAAGGGGAAGACGGATCATTGACGTAGAACCCAGTGCCATGGTTGCTACCACCAAGCTCCATCTTGGTGAACCAGACAAGCCAGAAGAGGGAGAACGCCTCTTCCATTCACAGATGTGGGTAAAAGGCACCCCGCTGCACTTCATCGTTGATAGCAGTAGCCAGAAGAACCTCATCTCAGCAGAGGTCGACAAGTGGTTGGCTCTGTCAACAACGTTGCACCCACAACCTTACACCATTGGATGGCTCCGCCAAGGAAGCGATCTCAGCATCATCCAACAATGTCGACTGTCGTACGGCATCAAGCCCTTCAAAGATGAGGTATTGTGTGATGTTTATCCTCTCGAAGTTTGTGATGTTCTTTTGGGCCAACCTTATTTATGGAAACATCATGCTATATATGAGTCTAGGTCTCGTAGTGTTATTATTACTTTGAACGGGAAATTCTACATGATACCCAAGGAAGTCCCACCTAGTGTTATTTCCTTGATTTCTGCTAAGCAATGCAAGAAGTTCATCTCTCAAATGGGGAAGTTTGTCTTCTTCATTATTCACTCTCAGAATAAGTGAAAGAACACAGCCACATCTAGGGTCTTTGCGGCCAACCTCTCCACACAGCAAAAGCAAGTAGATAAGGTCATGGAAGAATACTCAGATATCTTCTCCTCACCTACCGAGGTACCTCTGCACTATCAGGTCAAGAACCCCATCGATCTGACCCCCAGTGCACCGCTTCCCAATGGGCCAGTCTATCGCAGCTCTCTGTTAGAGAATGAGGAGATCAAGCGACGGATCCAAGAACTTCTCCACAAGGGGCACATCCATCCCAAATCATCACCTTGCGAGAGCCCAATCGTGTTGGTAGAGAAGAAAGATGGAACCTGGCAACTCTGCATTGATTACCAGGCTCTGACTAAAATCACAGTCAGAAATCGGTACCCGATTCCCTGAATCGATGACCTCCTTTATCAACTCACGGGAGCCAAATACTTCAGTAATATTGATCTAAAGTCTAGCTACCACTAGGTCCCGATAGAATAGACAGATGTATGGAAAACCGCCTTCAAGTCAAAGGAAGGCCTTTTTGAATGGATGGCCATGCCCTTTGGTTTGACAAATGCTCCAGCCACTTCCATGAGGATGATGGACGATATCCTGCGACCATTCACCAATAATTTTGTGGTGGTGTATCTGGATGACATTCTCATTTACAACAAGACTTGGGCCGAACACTTGCATCATATTCAACAGGTTCTACACACCCTGCGGTGGCACAAGCTATATGCCGACTTGAAAAAATGTTCCTTTGGCATGGACAGGGTCCATTACCTGGGCTACATAATTGATCATCATGGCATACATGTGGATCCATCCAAGATCCAATTCATCAGTGACTATCCAGCCCCAACCACACTCACTGAGCTTCGGAGCTTCTTGGGCCTTACCAATTTCTACCGCAGGTTCATGTTGGGATTCTCCCATATTGCATGGGCCCTCAACCAAATAACCAGGGGTGGTGGTAAGGAAAAATTTGTGTGGGGTCGGTCCCAACAACAAGCGTTCAACAATTCGAAGCAGTGCTTGTGCTCAGCCCTAGTACTTTCACTACCAGACCTGCAGCAGCCCTTTGAGATTGAGACAGATGCTTCAGACTATACGGTGGGTGTCGTTCTCACTCAGCACGGCCACCCCATGGCCTATCATAGTGAGACACTATCAGATGTTGTTTGTAAGTACACTACTTACGACAAAGAAATGTACTCCATTATGAAAGCATGCCGCCAGTGGAGACATTACATTCTTGGAAAGGAGACAGTCATTCACACTGATCATAAGCCACTGCAGTTCATGCAGACACAAGGAAAATTGCAGAATGATCACCATAAAAAGTGGTCCACATACTTGCAGCAATTCCACCTCAACAACAAGTATAAGACAGGAAGCACCAATCGCGTCGTTGATTGACTCAGCAGACCACCAGTCGTGGCACTCAGCACGGTGCTAGACTCTTGTAGCCGTGAGACCTCTGGATGGCCCCAACTCTATGAGACAAACCCAAACTTCACCACCACCTACCAAATGTTGGGTGCAAATGCAGTTGTCTATAATTTCCATCTTCAGGATGGGTTGTTGTGTCGTCTGGGCCATATATGTGTTCCATCAAGCGAGTGAGCGAAGATGATCTAGGCAGCCCACTAAAGTTGGGTGGCAGGACACTTCGGTGTCGAAAAGACAGTGGAGATGCTACAGAAACATTTCTACTAGCCGAAACTTTGAAAGGGGGTCAGCAAGTATATCAGTCTTGCACTACCTACGCTATTGCCAAACCAACCAATAAGAAACAAGGCCTATACACCCCTCTTCCTACTCCTGAAAAGCCATGGGAATCCATCTAAATGGACTACATGTTGGGCCTCCCATCCACCAAGCAAGGAAATGACTGTGTTTTTGTGTTTATTGATCGCTTTTCTAAGATGGTGATTATGGTTGACTGCAAGAAGAACATCACAGTCGAGGCCACTGCCAAGCTCTTCTTTGAAAGAGTCTGGGTACATTTTGGAATCCCACAAACCATTGTCTCAGATCGAGATAGTCGATTTCTCAGCACATTTTGGTTGAGCCTCTGGTAACTGCTGGACACCAAGCTCACCAAATCCACAGCCTTCCACTCCCAGACAAACGGCCAAATTGAGGTCGTAAATCGAATGATTGTGCATATCCTTCGCATGTATAATTCAAAGTACCCTCGCACATGGGATGAGAGCCTTCCCTATGTCCAACATAGATACAACCGAGCCCTGCATAGCTCAACCGGCCATAGCCCCTTTCAGGTGGGGTTTGGATTCCAACCATTGGGTCCCATAGATGTTGCACTTCCCCTTGCGGTCATCTCGACCGAATCATCTCCTGCTCCAACTGAAGCTGACAAAGCCACCCGGTTCATTGAGAGGATACAACAGATCCACCAATAGGCTCAATATATCCTACAGAAGTCCAATGACAAGTACAGGCAGTGCCATGATCAACATTGGGTGCCACATAAGTTTCAAGTGGGCGACAAAGTTTGGTTGCACTTACAGAAAGAACGCCTTACAGGACCCCATCGGAAGCTTCACCCACTTTGTTATGGGTCGTACACCATCACCAAGGTCATGGAGTATAATGCTTTTGAGCTCAACATTCCTCCTTTCATTGGCATGCACCCAGTGTTCAACGTGGATCTCCTTCGCCCTTATTTCCCACCATTATTGGACACCTCAAACGTAGAAGAACAACTAACACCAACAGATCTCAACCTCGACTTCATACAACAGGCATCCAGCGATCATATTGTGGACACACATATCAAGGGCACTCGACAACAAAGGATCCATCTTTATCGAGTCGTCAAAGTAGGACAGCTACTACACCAAGGCAAGTGGCTCACCCGGGGCCAAATTCAGCAGAAATTTCCTCATCTAATGGGGGAAACCAACGCAATGGAGACCATTGCTTCCTAAGGAGGGAGGATTTATCCAGGTGGATATCGGTGGCCACCCATATTTTCTAGCTTGCTCAAAACAACTTTCTGGAAATCTTGGCAATTTACTATTTTTAGCAGTTTTAACTTCTGGGGCCATTTTGAGGGCCTAAATGAAGGTTTTTTGGGATCGAGCTTCTCAATGATATCTAAAGGCATTAATGAGCCCCCAAAATAAATATTCTCGACGATACCTTTCCAACTGGCTATCACACGGCTAAAATGGAGATTGTATGCAAAAGTTACGACCCCGAGAAGTTGATGTACTAACTTACCCAAACGGGGCCCACATGAATTTTGGAGTTTCATCTACTAGGGTTAGGTTTTTGGATGTCTAGGATTTTTGGCATTAATGTTTATTGTAAAAAAACCCTTCAGAGCCTCATTGTAATCATCTTCTTGTGAATGAGCGCAGTCATCACATCTCTTCTCAGAGATAAGCTGCCACCATTCCAGCAAGCTTGTTTCCGCTGCATTTTACAGTTTCAACTTATTTCCTTATTGAATAGAAAACCAGTTTTATTGTATCTCTGTTACTTTGTGTTAAGCACCTATTAATAATCTGTAATCATTTTGTTCTGCTCATAAAATATGGATCAATTCCTCTAGTTAAGGAAGGTATCATAAGCCATCTTGTTGGTATGGGCTTCTTTTCCTTCATCTTTGACAATATAGAAGACAAAAACCTCATCTTTAGGAATGAACCATATTTCATGGGCCCCTAGTGATCTAGGTGGATATCGGTGGCCACCCACCTTTTCCAACTAGCTCAAAATAACTTTCTGACAATTTTGGCAATTTACTATTTTTAGCAGGTTTTAACTTCCGGGACCATTTTCAGGATCCAAATGAAGGTTTTTCAAGATCGAGGTTCTTAATGATAGCCAAAGGAATAATTGAGCCCCCAAAATGAATCTCCTCGACGATACATTTCCAACAAGCTATCGTACGCCTAAAATGGAGATCGTATGCAAAAGTTACGACCCCGGGAAGTTGATGTACTAACTTACCCAAACGGGGCCCACGTGACTTTTGGCGCTTCATCTCCTAGGGTTGGGTTTTTGGATGTCTATGAATTTTGGCATTCCTGTTTATTGTAAAAAGGCCTCTAGAACCTCATTGTAATGATCTTCTTGCGAATGCGAGTAGCCATCACATCTCTTCTCAGAGATAAGCTGCCACCATTCTAGAGAGTCTTTCACTCTGTATTTTTACAGTCTCTGTACATTTCTTTCATTAATAGAACTCGTGTATTACTGTATATCTGTGTTTATGGTTACATCTCTGATACATTTCTATTATATTATTTGATATGTGTGATATCTCTGTGAATTTCCTTATTATATCTACGCTCTCATTTCGTGCCAAAAATAATCCAGATCAGTGGTATCAGAGCAGGCTGCCCTTGATCGTTTTTTCAGTGCATGTCCCCGACGAGGTTCGAGTATATAAATTTGGGTCTCGAGCTTGTCTCTCTTGAATAAAATCTCTCTCACACACCAAAGAAACCCTCAATGGTGGAAAAAAAGAAAAACGATGGAGCAGACGATCCTATTAATTTGTTTCTTGAGCAAGCTCTCACGCGATAGAGGGATGAAATGATGGAGAATTTTGCCCACATCCTTCAACGCCTACCGATAGCATCAGGAACATCTTCATCAAGCGGCCACTTTGGAGGCACCTCACCTTTCAAGGTACAAGTTAACTTTGATATTCCTGTATTTGAAGGACAGATAGATGCAGAAGCCCTAGAAAAATGGTTAAATCTGCTAGAATGTTATTTATCTGTTCACAATTTCTCCGACAAAGAAAATATCACCTTCACACTCCTTAAAGCTCTCCCTCATGTCAAACATTGGTGGGAAACTTACTGGGAGAAAATTTCCACAAAGGAGTCTGGAATATATGGGGTCGATCCCACTTGGTATTTTTTGTGGATGCGGTAAAGGAACAGTATTACCCTGTTGGCAACTACGAAGACCAGTACATGAGATGGACCACACTGTGGCAAGAGAGGGGCCAAGCAGTTCCGGAGTTCACCAATACCTTCCATACCTTGCTCACCAATTTGGGTATCAAAGACTCCGAGCGACATTTGGTTCTGAAATACCGTGGGGCTCTACACAGATACATCCAAACTCAAATGGATTTTTTGGACATCTCATCACTCGGTGCTGCTTATCGATATGTTGTTAAAATCGAGCATAAATTTAAGCACCAGAACAAATGGGAGTTCGAGTCTGCAAATCCGCAACAACCAAAGTATGAAAAGGACAACCCTAACAAACAGTCTCCTGAAAACCAGTCCAAGCCATGGAAAAATAAGGCTCACGGGAAGACAAAGAAGGACACCGGAAAATGGTGTGATTTCCACAAAAGCCCCTGGCACAACACCAATGAATGTCGCTCAAAACAGTGATTGGTGGCCGAGATCAAAGACAAGGAGTCGAACCCTGATTCAGAATCTGATTCTAGAAATAATGGGAAAAGACAGATCATCAACGCAAAGCCCACTGCTATTGTCGCGACCACAGAAATTCAACCAGAAGAACCAACAGATCCTGAAGAGGGGGAGCGCCTTTTTCATTCATAGATGTGGGTGAAGGGGAACCCGCTACATTTTATTGTTGATAGCGGAAGCCAAATAAACCTCATCTCAGCAGAGGTCGTCAAACAGTTGGGATTGTCGACAACACCACACCCGCAGCCATACAACATCGGGTGGCTTTGGCAAGGACGAGATCTTCGTGTCAGCCAACAGTGTCGATTGTCATACGGCATCCAACCCCTCAAGGATGAGGTATTATGTGATGTTGCCCCACTGGATGTCTGTGATGTTCTCTTGGGCCAACCATATATGTGGAGACGCCATGTTGTTTATGAGTCTTGACCCCGTAGTGTCATTGTTACTTTTGGGGGTCATCTCTAAAGAATACCAGAGGCAGTTCCAACTAGTGTTCCACCTAAAAAGTGTCGCAAGGTAGTATCTCATACTGCAAAATTCAGCTTCTTCACAAGCTGTTCAAAAGGGGAACATAAGGACACTACAACCACTACAGCCTCACCCCAAGCACCTTTTATCCAACAGAAGAAGGTCGACAAGGCTGCAGCAAAGCGCAAAGATTCCTTCTGCACAACGTCCCCTCATGTATCTCTACTTGTTGAACAGCCTCAGCTTCAACAGGTTCATGACAAACTTCCACAAACTAAGCAGTGCGACGTCTCCAGCAATACAACCAGCTCACAAAGATGCAGATCCAACAAATGTTTTTCCCTCTCCCCCGAGAACTCAATGCAATAGATACCATTTCTTCCTAAGGAGGTAGGATTGATACAGGTGGATATCGGTGGCCACCCACCTTTTCCAACTAGCTCAAAACAACTTTCTGACAATTTTTGCAATTTACTATTTTTAGCAGGTTTTAACTTCCGGGACCATTTTGAGGGTCCAAACGAAGGTTTTTCGAGATCGAGGTTATTAATGATATCCGAAGGCATAATTGATCCCCCAAAATGAATCTTCTCGATGATACCTTTCCAACAAGCTATCGCACGCCTAAAACGGAGATCGTATGCAAAAGTTACGACCCCAGGAAGTTGATGTACTAACTTACCCAAACGGGTCCCACATGACTTTTGGCGCTTCATCTCGTAGGGTTACATTTTTGGATGTCTAGGAATTTTGGCATTCCTGTTTATTGTAAAAAGGCCGCTAGAGCCTCATTATAATGATCTTCTTGCAATGCGAGTAGTCGTCACATCTCTTCTCAGAGATAAGCTGCCACCATTCTAGCGAGTCTTTCACTCTGTATTTTTACAGTCTCTGTACATTTCTTTCATTAATAGAAATCGTGTATTACTGTATATCTGTGTTTATGGTTACATCTCTGATACATTTCTATTATATTATTTGATATGCGTGATATCTCTGTGAATTTCCTTATTATATCTCCGCTCTCATTTCGTGTTAAAAATAATCTGGATCAGTGGTATCAGAGCAGGCTGCTCTTGATCGTTTTTTCAGTGCATGTCCCCGACGAGGTCCAAGTATAGAAATTTGGGTCTCGAGCTTGTCTCTCTTAAATACAATCAATCTCTCACACCCAAGAAACCCTCAATGGAGGAAGAAAAGAAAAACGACGGAGCAGACGATCCTATCAATCAATTGCTTGAGCAATCTCTCACGCGACAGAGGGATGAAATGATGGAGAATTTTGCCCACATCCTTCAATGCCTACCGATAGCATCAGGCACATATTCATCAAGCGGCCACTTTGGAGGCACCTCTCCTTTCAAGGTACAAGTTAACTTTGATATTCCTGTATTTGAAGGACAGATAGATGCAGAAGCCCTAGAAAAATGGTTAAATCTGCTAGAAGGTTATTTCTATGTTCACAATTTCTCCGACAAATAAAAGATCACCTTCGCACTCCTTAAAGCTCTCCCTCATGTCAAACATTGGTGGGAAACTTACTGGGAGCAAATTTCCACAAAGGAGTCTGGAATATATGGGGGCGATCCCACTTGGGATTTTTTGTGGATGCGGTAAAGGAACAGTATTACCCTGTTGGCAACTACGAATACCAGTACATGAGATGGACCACACTGTGGAAAGAGAGGGGCCAAGTGTTACACATCAAAATTACTCACCTGGATAAGTGTCGCATCTCCCTTACAACTTTCGCAAGTGTCGCAAGTTGGTCACAAGTGTCGCAAATGATGTTCAGACATACTGCCATGTCAAACGACACTAAGGAGACACTTATAACATCTCATATGCTTGATTTGAAGAAGGAGAACTGGTTCACTGAAGTCAAACAACTCTTGACACCTGAAGAGAGCCCTGAAACAAAGGTTTTGAGGATGATCGCTCCCCTATTTCATCCCTAGAAGCGTTGGCGCTCCCCTACAAGGATTCAGGGAGTGTTATAACGCTCCCCAGCCCCCTCTGAAGGAGCATTGCTCATCTTGAAGGCGTTGGTGCTCCCCTAAAGCTTACCAGGGAGCGTTACAGCGCTCTGATGCCCCTTCTAAGGGAGCACTGCCTAATCTGAGGTAGTAGTTGGCCCGTTGAGGAGAATAAGGGGAGGATATTTCAAGATTAGGAGGCAATTGTGTTCAAATTCTTGGTTTCATCAAGAGATCCCTAATCTAAGGAGAAGGTTCCAAACTTGTTCTAAAGATAACTCAAGAGGTTAAGCTCCTCTTAACCTATATAAGCAGACTCTATGATGGTGGAAAGGGGGGAAGGACTGAAGATATGAAACTTATGATCTTGGAGGAAACTCACAGTCAGCCAAAGGAGAGTGATCAGTCAAGCTGTTGTGATCCAGGTTGCGGATCTTTCAGGCAAGGGTTAGACGAAGGGGACTTGACGAAGTTGTCGCATTCGTATCTACGATTGTAAGTATTGTTGTCGTTATTCTCATCAATATGACACGCTTGGTTTGTTTATTTCTAGTTTGTGTCTAATGTCACATGAACTTATCATTAATTCATAGATCTGTTTTCAAGCTAATATCAATAGAGTAGGAAGTGGGCGCATCTTGTTTTGTCCACAGAATTCAGCGAGGAGCAAAAGATTGGAGCGCAACTCGGAGCGTGCAGGGACAAACGTCGATAAAAGGTACTTTTGTCATCCTTCCTTCTCATGTTTTAGTTTAGATGGATTTGAAAGGAAGTCAGTGTCCATGTTAAGCATTTTCTGTCTAGAGTTAGGGTCAAGCTCTTAGAGGCAATCTACCTATCCGCAGGGAGATTTTCCTACAACAGAAACTAGCGACTCCACTGGGGAGATAGCCTCAAATTGAAACTTCTTGTTTGGATTTTTCTCCTCATTGACCTTGTTCTATCCCATTATTGTTTCAGACCTGGTTGACTCCTCTTTTGATTAGTTTCATGCGCTGATTGACTCCTTACCTCATCGTACTCGGCATAATTGTCGATTTTGAATTTCAATTTTTGGAATTTTTTTACATTTTTTGGAGTTTTAGACCCTGGCGCCCCTGTCCTAGTGTTAACAGAGTGCCATCACTCCTCCATAGCCTTGCACAGAGTGCTATAATGCTCCTTGCCTTTGGAAACAGAGCACCAACCTCTTTTAGGATAAAAAATCCTCCAGAATTGCATTTTCAGGGTTTTGCCTCTGTGTCTTTTCTGTTGAGTAGCCTTGTGAGTCAATGTGTATTCCCTTTCAGCCTTGACATCTGTCTCTTTGAAGGATAAAAATATTGTTAGTTGGATTTTGTAGCCTTCTTCACTATCTTCATTGAATTTTTTCCTGTTGAGTGAAGAGCGAAACCCATGCATTGTTTTTTCTCTCCTCATCAGTTGAGTAAAAAACCCTGGTGAAGGTCATCAAAGGCCTGCAGACCTCTTTATCTCGACTTCAGTCAAGATCATTGTTCTTCAACTTTTTCTTTTGGGTGTGAAGTTTGTTTTTCTCTTTGATTGTTTCTTTTCTTTCGCTTTTCATTTTGATTGTGACGAAAGGGTGTATTGTTTGTATGACTTTTGCTTGTGCTAGCTTGATTTTCATTCATACAAGACGATAATTAGCAAGACGAGCATTGTGTTGAATTGATCATTATTCATATGAAAACAATAAAAAGCATCTTCATGATTGATTGTGCATATTAGAAGTCATTTAAAAGTTTTTTCATTACATCAGGATTTGATTGAGAAAAAGAATTGTTTGAGGGCATTCCTTATTTGTGCTTGATTAGTGAAAAGAACTTTCTCTCTCCCTTAGATAGATGTTCATCGAAAGGAAATGACTGCTTATCATATTTGATGCATTCTTTGGGTCTAATTCATAATCCCATTTGTTTCACTTCCATGCACCCCTTTTGCGTAAAGAACAACCATAAAATCAACGCTAATTAAAAGTTATCTAGAACTTTTTCTTTTCTAGGATCCTCCACCAATAGTAGACTAGGCTTAGTACTTTGGATTAGGGCTATGAGAATAACTCTCCAAAGTTTCCAAAATAAACAGTAGCATCCTGAGTTAGGGAGAGTAAATCCAGTTATCGTATAAGTCTACCTGGGATCCCCCTCTCACACAGGGGTTACGCATGAGATCGCATTCGGGTAAGCTACGGGGACTAACCCTCCATGGTTTAACTGATTGTGGTGGCTAGATCGTATTATGGGGATCACTTTGAGGTAAATACACAATTACTGCGTGGAAGCCTTTTAGTTGATTTCGGGCTTGATACCCTGCCCGTACGTTCGGATCGGACTGTCGATTGTTCCCGCCCAGGGACTAACTACGAATTGGTAACCTTAGTGGCCATAATATTTAGGGTCTTACACAAGGTGACAGTGACGGGAAGTCTCACTGTACCTGGAGAAGACATTGGTCAAACTCACTCGGGCTCCTTGGAGGGTAAATCCACAATTACTTCGTGGAAGCTTTCACCAAGGTGTAAGTCCATTAAGCAGGTCACCATTGTAACTGTTCCACCCTATCCCTACCCCTTTTGGACTTGATCACGCGACATTGGATTTCATCACCAACTAGTACGGTCATCAAAATAAGGTCATGTTTGCTTGGTTGTGATTCTTAGATTTTTTAGCGTGTGTTGTTTCTTTTCGTTAGTTGGCCATAGATTTCTTTCGCCGACTCTTTTCATCCAACATTGACACTCCACGTCGCTCGCGGAGGCTATAGGGACTTCCTCCAGAAAATATGGAAGGAAACACCCCTTTACCCCCTCATTCTACGGAAGAATCCCCTCAACAGAGTGAGGTTCATAATACCACAACTTCCCAGGAAGAAGTTCCCATCCCTTTGGAGAATTTTCGAATTGTCTCAGAATCTCCGAAAGATTATCGCATTCCGGAGGGATACGAATGACAGATCCTCCACCTGAATTCCACTGGAGAATTTGTTTTCATCAATCCTTCACACATTCCAGCTGGGTCTTCTCAAAACGCGTTATCCAGTGACCCTTTTTGGACTGCGGACATTGTTCGAAGTCCACCACGCTTGGTGTGAGATATTTATGGATTAGGAGAAGGTGTTGATGCACCTTTTTCCTACACTGTACCCCCAAATCACTTCACTGGTACTACCACTTTTACAGCCACACCAACCGTTGGTCCAAACATACCGTCTGTTGGCCCAAGGTCTATTATTCCCCTCCAGACAGCCCATTCGACAATGGCCCCGCACATTCTGACCATCCCCGTCGGTAACACTGTAGTTAATCAAGCCCCGATTGGCACACCTGTAACACCGAGACCTACACTCCCTTTTGGATTCAGGACATTGAACACTTCCTCTACCACCACCGCCCAAACCACTGCCCAAATTGTACCAGGAAGTTCCATACCTATCCAACAACCCAGAGGGACTGGCCTTGGTGGTCCTAACCCGATCGGTGGCATCGGTCAGTCATTTACGTATGGCTCTCAGATACCGGGAACTCTACCTCAAACTAGTGGGCATCCTCCCTCCGGAGGAAAAATTCCATTTGGAGGGAACCCTAATGCTGGGGGGCATCCTCCCACCGGAGGACAAATTCCATTCGGGGGGCACCCTCATGCTGGGGGGTAGCCTCAATCTGGAGTACACCATCAACCACAAGGACAAAATGTATCTGTCGCACCCAATCCGTGGAGCGTCCCTTTTCAAGGAAACCCACATGCCTCCACGGGACAAAGTGTTCAGACTCCGCAACAACCCCCTTATGGACAAATGCCAAACCCACCCTATAATCCACAAAACCCATCTGGTTATCCTCCGCTCACAAACACTTCTCAAAACATCTCAAATCCTATGTACCTTTGTCAAAACCAACCTCACATGAGAGGGCCCACGACTTATAATTATCCACATAACCCAGTATTGGGCCCCACTGGTGTCCCTCTGCCACACCAGCATTACCCACAGGTTAACCAACAACTACCTTTTATAGCCACTCTGGACCTTCCAGACTTGTCTCGATTAACGAATGACCCCATTTATCATTCTCTGGTTTGGCCAGCCATTCCAGTTAAACTTCCTTCTGATATCCCAAAATTCAACGGAAAGCCTGGAGAAGACCCAAACAACCACGTGATGACCTTCCATTTGTGGTGTTCATCCAACTCCCTCATGGACGATTCGATTCGTTTGCGTCTTTTCCAACGAACGCTCACAGGTTCCGCAGCGAAATGGTATATTGAATTACCATGCGCATCTTTTCACGATTTCAACTCCCTTGCCATGTCCTTCCTCACACATTTTCAACTACCCATTCGATACGAGATGGGTACTGAACTATTAACCTCTCTTCGTCAGACAACTTCCATACATATCTCCGATCATATCCATGAATGGAGACGACGACGAAGGATAATCAAAGCAGTCATCCCCGACCAATTGTTAGCAGAATGGTTCACGAAATCACTATTACCCCAGATTGCTCGTGATGTTTCCATGGGTGGCATAGTCACCGAGGAAGAATCCATCGCCCGGGCTCAGTACTTAGACTTAGTCTATTCAAAAATCCGGTACTCTATATGATTTAATACCGAACGCTACCCATGCCACTAACGATCCATCCAAACCATCGACTGCTTCGCATGCGGATGGAGTTATTGGCTCCGTCAAAACTCAATCTACTACCTAGTCTACTGGAACAATCCAACGGCCCACTTCGATGGCTGCCCCCAGTTTGACTGCACCCTTTTCTACCCCACCTCAAACTCAGGTCTCTGATGTGAATGCGGTTCATTCAACCCCTTCACAACAACTTGGGGGCAAGAAGAAAGTGAGAAACAAACCAAAGAAGAACAACAACAACGAGCAACCCAAGACCCAACCGCAAACCCCTGCTGCCGGAAAACAACCACAACGAAAACCAAAATTCCCATGTCTCATTTGTGGTGACGATCACTACACTCGAGACTGCCCACATTGCGATGAAGTGGAAAAACTTTTCAAAGGAAATTCACAACCCGTTGTGCTCACTCATCCTTTTCCGCAGCAACAATCTCTGGTTGCACAAACCCCCACGTCGGGGGGCAGTTCCAACCAACCCCATGATGAGGCATCGACAAGAGCCCACATTTACATGTTTAACGAAGTTAATCTAACAACTCGCTCTGTGACATATGACACTCCAGTTAAACCTGATAAGCCGAAGATCGCCAACGGTTCTACATCAGACCCGTTACCATCCACCGTCAATCCTCCATCTATTAGCCCTCCATATGGGCCACTCCAGATTGAGAAACCTTCTTTTGACTCCATCCTACGCCCTCCTAAGAGCACCATCCAGAAATCTACATTCAATCCTAATTCATGGGCTGCCCAAAACTACAATATCGTAGAAGATTTGGCCCAAGCCCCGTGTGCCATGTCCGCCTTGGAAGTTCTACAACACTGTCCCAACCAACGTAGAACTCTCTTAGCCTCTATTGGCGCTTTCGATCCTGAGTCATCAAACTACATCATGTTTAATGTGGATGATCATCAACCGCGACTCTCCCACCATCTAGCTTTCCAAATCGATGTGGTTGTTCACAATCAACAAATCCACCGGACTATCCTAGATGAGGGAGCCTCCACCTGTGTCATGTCTCTAGCCTGTTGGAAAGGCTTGAAATCACCTGCCCTTAACAAATCCGCTACCATGTTACGTGCCTTCGATGGACGATTTTTTCATCCTCACGGATTATTACAATCCTTAGTCATTCAGCTGGGTGGAAAAACTGTTACTGTTGACGTCAAGGTGGTCAATGACCCCCTCGATTACAACCTACTACTTGGAATAAGTTGGTTCTACATGATGACTGTCGTCGCCTCGCCGGTGTTTCGATGTGTACAATTCCCCCATCAAGGAAAAATTGTTACAATCAATCAGCTCGATTTCTGCACACCCGACGCTCGCATCCCTGCTACCAACAACATTCCCTTTCTGGGAGACCACCCGGTTACGTATGAAAGCATTGGTGTTGGCTTATTGATAGATTCTAGCCTCATGGGTACCTTCCCTACACCACTTCCACCCACCGCACATCATATTTCCGTTGTCAATATGATTTCGACTATGCCTTATCAATCCTTGGAATCATCCGACCCTTGGGTTATGCCTAGTCCTTTGGAATTCAATGTACTCAGGGACACAATGCCACTGAGCCCAGCCGAGGCCGCATACGTAGCTATTCAATCTGCCTCTCCCTCTTCGAACACTTCACATAAATTGGCACCCAATACTTATTCGGTGCCCTCGTGGTTAGATTCCCTATCATCCGTCGTTGATTACATTTCCCAAATATTTCCTTCGGACAAATCTATCATGGAAATGCTTAGCATTGACGATCTGCCCTGGGATGACAACCACCATCGATCCTTTTTTCTTCCACCTTTGGAAGAAATCCAAGACATACGATCTGTCTTCCCCCCCCGATGTTACCGAAGCTCTGCAATCTCCTATCCTCACACAAGATACTCTCTCTGAGGGGAACATGGGTAACATATCTACTACGGTCACGATTGACATTTCAATCAAAGAAGGTGTCGTGGAAAACATCAACCTTGGTGCTAATTTCACACCCGACGAAGCGGTTTCTTACACCGCTTTATTCAAGGAATTCCGCGATGTCTTCGCATGGAGTTACGAGGAAATGCCAGGGATCGACCCTTCCATCGTCGTACACAAAATCAAAACTTACCATGAAGCGAAACCAGTTCGGCAAAAGCTTCACCCGGTTCATCCCAAGAAAATCGCAGCTATAAAGGCAGAAGTTGAAAAACTTCTAAAATATGGCTTTATCTATCCCGTCCCTTTAAGCGAATGGGTCTCCAACCTTGTTCTGGTTGCTAAGAAACAAGGGACCATCCATGTTTGCGTTGACTATAGAGATCTCAACAAAGCTTGTCCTAAGGACAACTACCCTACGCCCTTCATCGATCAAATCATAGATAATTGTGCGGGGAGAGTAATCTTTTCTTTCATGGATGGCTTCTCTGGATATAACCAGATTGAAATCTTGCCTACAAATCAACACAAGACCGCCTTCATCTTCCCTTGGGGAACTTTCTCCTACCGAAAGCTACCTTTTGGCCTTAAAAATGTTGGAGCCACTTTCTGTTACACATCAAAATTACTCACTTTAATAGTGTCGCAAGTGTCGTCAGTACAAAGGTCGCAAGTGTCGCATTTTTCTCACAAGGTCGCAAGTGTCGCATGTTGCTCACAAGTGTCGCAAGTGTCAAAGAAAGCATACTGCCATGATGCCTATGTCGTGCCTATAACGACATGAGAAAGACACTTGAAACACCTCAAACATCTGATTTGGAAGAGGAGAAATGAGTCAACAGTCTTGCAAACCTTTTGCCATCTGAAAGCACCTCAAAAACTGAGTATTTGGAGAGGAGCACTCCCCCTTACACTATCTCAGAGCCCCGGCACTCCCCCTTACACTATCAGGGAGCGTTATAATGCTCCCCTGGCCCTTTTGAGGGAGCCCTATAGATTTTGAGAGTGTTGGCACCCCCTAAAGCTTACTAGGGAGCGCTACAACGCTCTGATGGCCCTTTTGAGGGAGCGCTACCTATTCTGGGAAGTTGTTAAGTTGTTGAGATGAATGGGGGAAGCATCTTTTCATTCTTGGAAGGCAGTTGGATTCGAATCCCTAGTCTAGCCATGATCTTAGGGAAGATCTTCAACTGAAGGAGGCAAATCCTCAACTTCCCCAAAGATATCTCAAGTGGTTGAAGCCTCTCTAAGGCTATATAAGCAAGCTTTCTAATGGTGAAAGGGGACTACAAAATAGATAATGATACCAAACTTATGATCTCATAAGTGAGGAATGGAAAAAGGAGAATCACACCAAACTTATGATCTCATAAGTGGTGCTAGAACAGAGCTAATTGGGAAAGAATTGCTAGCATGAAACCTATGATCTCATAGGAAACACACAGTCAGCCAAAGGAGAAGTGATCAGTGAAGCTGTTGTCATCCAGGTTGTGGATCTTTCGAGCAAGGGTTAGACGAAGGGGACTTGACGAAGCTGTCGCAGTTGCATCCACGATTGTAAGTACTGTTGTCGTTATTCTCATTAATATGACACGCTTGGCCTGTTTCTTTATAGTTTGTGTCTGATGTTACATGAACTTATCATTAATTGATAGATCTGTTTTCAAGCTAATATCAATAGAGTAGGAAGTAGTTGTATCTTGTTTGTCTGCAGAACTCAGCGAGGAGAAAAGTATTGGAGCGCAACTCGAAGCGTCCAGGGACAAACGTCGATAAAGAGGTACTTTTGTTATCCTCCCTTCTCATGTATTAGTTTAGATAGATTTGAAAGGAAGTCAGTGTCCATGTTAAGCATTTTTCTGTCTAGGGTTAAGGTCAATCTCTTAGAGGCGATCTACCTGTCCACAGGGAGATTTTCCTACAACACTTTCCAGCGAGCCATGTCATATGCTTTTCATGACATCAAACATATAGCAGAACTTTATCTCGACGATTTACCCGCACATTCGTTAAATCGATCCGATCACATTAATCATTTACGCGTGATTTTTCTGCGATGTAGGTTCTACTGTATTCGTCTGAACCCACACAAATGCATTTTCGCTGTCGAATCCGGTTGACTCCTCGGTTTCATTGTCTCCAAAGATGGGATCAGGGTGGATCCATTAATGATCAAGGCCATCTTAGCCTTACCTCCACCTACCAATTTAACCCAACTCCAAAGTTTGCAAGGCAAAGCAAACTTTCTTCACTGTTTCATCTGCAATTATGCCGAGATCACTAAAGGATTTATGCGGTTACTGCAAAAGAGTGTCCCGTTCATCTGTGATGACGCAGCTCAATGGTCATTCGACGCTCTCAAGCACGCTTTGACCCATGCACCTTTGTTACATCCCCCTGAATATACAAAGGATTATATCCTTTACTTGGTCGCTTCTACTTCCACCATCGCAATGGTGTTAGTCCAAGAAGATTCCAACGGTGAAGAACATGTGATTTATTATCTGAGCAAGAGTTTATCCGGACCCGAACTCAGATATTCGCATGTTGAGAAACTGGCTCTGGCAGTCGTCATCGTTGTCCAAAGGTTCTGCCACTACATCTTATTACGCACCACCATAGTAATCGCAGACTCCAACCCCATGTACCACGTCCTGACACGTCAAGTACTTGGGGGCAAATATTCAAAATGGATCGTTATTCTTCAAGAATTCGATCTTGAGTTTACAAAGGCTAAAGACAAAAAATCCCTGGTGTTTCCCGAGCTTATTTGTTCTCTCCCTCGTGCCGATGAAAACATCGAACCCAGATATTATCTCCCCGATGAATCTCTCTTCCTCATCAGCGCCTCTGATCCTTGGTACGGAGACATTCTCCTCTACCTTCAAACATAACGTTTTCAGCCCAACATCTCTCGTGAAGAGCGTCGACACATTCGTCACCACTCTTATCATTATATCATCCTCGGCGACACTTTTTATCGCCATGGTATCGACACCATCCTTCTGCGATGTCTGATTCATGAGGAGGCTGAACACGTTTTGAACGATTGTCACCTTGGCGCCTGTGGCAGTCACCTCTCCAGAATGGTCACAGCCCAAAAAATCCTACGTGCCGGCTACTTTTGGCCCTCGATTTTCAAAGATTGTATCGAGGCTGTCAAGAAATTTCCACCCTGCCAAATATTTAACAAGAAGGCACGCACCAACCCTATGACGTTGCACCCCATTATCGCCATCGGCCCCTTTGCAAAATGGGGCATTGATTTCATGCAGTGTAAGCCTACCTCAGCCGGGGGGCATGGTTACATCATCGTTGTCGTCGACTACTTCACCAAATGGGTTGAGGCTATGCCTACCTTCCTGAATGATGGTCGTACGACAGCTCTATTCCTCTTCAACCACATCATAACTCGTTTTGGTGCACCACGTGCCATTGTCACTGACCATGGTGCACACTTCAAAAACCAGATGATGATCAAGTTACATGTCAAATTGGGTTTTCGCCATGAAAACTCATCCCCTTACTACCCTCAAGCAAACGGACAAGTTGAGGCTATCAACAAAGTCCTAAAAACCATGATCCAACACATGGTAGGGGAAAATAAAACATCGTGGCATCTACAATTGTTCTCCGCTCTCTGAGCCTATCGCACCTCTGTGAAAACTTCAACTGGATTCACTCCTTTTCAGTTGGTCTATGGCATTGAAGTCGTCCTACCGATCGAGTGTGAGATTCCATCACTCAAACTAAAAGTAGAACTCATGCCTCATACTTCTGCTGAAGAAGAACGATTTTTGTATCTATCCAAACTGGACAAAACGCGTCGCGATGCTACTCTCGCCAATGAGGCACATCAAAAATGAATTAAAAGTCAATATGACAAATCCATCCACCCTCGGACTTTCGCGGAAGGAAACTTAGTCCTTGTTTACGACCAAGCTCACGATAAATTGGGGACAGGAAAGTTAGAACCCATGTGGCACGGTCCCTACATCATAAAACGTGTCCTACATAAAGGTGCCTACGAATTAGTTGATCATGAAGGAATTTCCCTAGGAGAGCCCCGAAACGGGCTCTACCTTAAGAAGTACTATGCCTATATCGCCTAGCATTTGTACTTTGTACATTATTGTATTTAGTTTTGGTGTGTCTATTTCTTTCGCGTGCTCGAGTCTTTACCGTCGCCACTCATGACTGTGCCTTTGTTTTCATGCACAGATGACGTCTTCCTTTCCTATCTTTTTTGGGTTCGCAGATGGCGCTAGCCGACATACCCGGAACATTGCTTCAGAAGCTTGGGTTATTTACCAATTTGACCAGGTGGTGAGTTCAGGAGGCATTTGTTTAGGACCAGCAACCAATAATATGGCAGAATATCATGCTGTCATTGGACTATTGACCCAAGCCTCCTCTCTAGGTATCTCTCGTATCATTATTTACTTAGACTCCCAACTGGTGGTTTTTCAACTCAACCGCATCTACACTATCCGTAGTCCTATCCTTCTATGCCTACACTTGCAAGTTCGCCGTCTCGAACGAATGTTCGATTACATCGAATATAGACACATTCCGAGAGAACTTAATAGTGTTTTGGATTCATTAGATAATTATATCATGGATAGGTATCTTGCTCACATATAAGATTCAAGGAAAGAAAAAATGTACATTACATGTAAATTAAAACACATCATAGACATCATCATGTACAAATCATTGGCATCGTAAAAAACTCAAAACTGTATATATATATATATATGGCGTGACTGAAATATTTGTATTACATCAAAAAGTGTGTAGAAGAGAAAAATATTGGGTCTGTTCACCCATACAACATCACCTAACAAGGCATACAAAAACATGATCACGGGAGAAACTCTAATCTCCCTGCACTACGTTGTGTTGTGAGTAACACACTACCACGCGCACTACACACCTCAACAGAGAATTGAGATTCTCTAGTACTCCTACAGTGTGCCTCTGCATATGTAAGGGAACTTCCCCCCTCCGCAGAGGAGGGATACCCATCGTAAGGCCTTGGAGGTTCCTCTCAACCTCCCGGAGACCTACAGCTGGTACCACCGGATCTGTTGCAACTAGGGCGCCTCCACGACGACCTGATACTGGTATATCAGTCGGGCACACTGCTCCCTTGTCTGCATGTTGGAAACAAACATATGTTAAAACTCTTTTGCATACCCAAAAAAATATATATACATCAAAAACTTAAAAAACAAAAACTAGACAAGGTATGGCTTAGTCTCTTACCTGACTCATCCCAGTCTTCCCCCGCGGGCAAAATCAATTCCATACTCCCACGGAATTCTACATCAGCATAAGGGAAGTCCTCTATCCAGAGGTACTGTCGCCTCAGCCAGGCAAAGAAATCACTAGTGAAATGGAACTCTGACTCCGAAACTAGCCTCGGAGACAGACTAGTCCACCTATCCATCCTAGGTTCATCCACTGGTCGTACCACCAGTGCTATCTGAGTTTGCATCTGAGGGATGCGCTCTAGAAAAAACGAGACCAAAAACGAGCCATAGCTGAACTGTTTCTGACCAGTCCTGCACCGTGAGATCTGTTCCTTCACATTCCTAAGGAACGCTGCACTCCAGTTGAACAGTGTTGGTTCCAAACACTGAACTTCATAGGCCACCTGCGATATCGATGCCAGATGAGCACTAGTTCTACCGGTCACACTTGTGATAGCAAATAGTATAGACCGGAGGGGCAAATATCGAATATCCTTGATAGGGATCCTGCCCCCTACCAACCTTGCTCCTGGAATACAGTGGTGTGCCAGATACACATCCACTTGTTCAGGTAATGCCCTCTGCCCAGTGAAAGATATGGGGACCCCTCTTTTCGAGAGGCCGATCAAAAAGTACACATCTTCTAACTCGATGGTTAAAATTTGTGCGCCGATACGGAATCCTTGTTTCGCAACATCCCAGAGGCCAATCATATGCTCAAGCAATAACATATCTCTCTTCATTTTTTGTAACTTGAAGAACTTGAGAAAGACACAAGATCACAAAGCGGCCTGCGTACGAGGACTCCGTAGAGCGGCTAAATCATCCATCTCATGTTCCCTCTCTTTCCATTCAATCATGATTGCCGAAGATACCTACAAAACAAAAAAATCAAGAATTTCGTTATTCCTCACGTTTTGGTAATTTTGGCGATTTTCAAAAGTATTTTAAAACATGAAACAACATGCCCACATCATCAAAAATCAACCACTCACTCTTTTTAACCACCACGCCCTTTAACATTTGTCAAATAATGATAAAAACGTTTCAAATATGAAAAACGACTTTGGGGGCTGCGTGGGCATTTGGGGAGATTTTTTATGAGTTCTTTTAATAAGAATGACCTGCCTAACTGATATAAAGGGTGTATACATCCTAACCACCCTTCTCTAAATCATTTTTTCGTAAAAGAATCCCCCTATTTTATTAATTTTTAAAAGAGGCCGATTTAGTTCCAAGAGGGGCGACTTAGGGTTTTGGGTTTTAAAATAAATAATTCTATGAAAATGAATCTAAAACCATGCAATTGAAAGATCAAAATATGGACACCTACCTGGTTCAAACGGTGAGCGAAATGATCGATCGTAGCTTTGGCAGCGAGAAAAACAAGATTTGCTTCAAAATGGGATTCTCCACTACTCCAAAAATCCTTGCAAATGAAATGGTAAATGAATTTCCAAATCAATTGTTATTTATAAGATTTCATTTTTTATAAGGTATGGTCATTTTTGGGTTTCTCTAATGATGTAATGGCTTCACTAAACTCTAGTTTGTAGCTTTGGCATCGCAGGTTTCCTGGCAGTCCTGATCGGTTATTCACCTTGTCACACTTATGAGCATAGTCTTAGTTCGTTCTCGAGCTCGACAATATGAGAACGTAACCAGGGAAACTTTTATCTCTTTTTCGGACCCGTATGGATACGAACACACGAAAAAGGAACCCCCCTGGAGTCTCCTTTAAACCCTTTTCAGACTCTCTAAATATGAAAAGATTGTCGAGTGATCTTGCTTCCTTTCACACTCGTTAAAAGGTCAGAAAGGGCGTCTTGCGAGAGATAGTTTAACCCTTTTTCGGTCTCTTTGGACTACTGTACGAAAAAGGAACTGAGAGAGTTCTCTTTTAAGTGTTTTTCCAAACTCTATAATCCCGAAAAACCTTCGAGTTTTCTGTCTTTGGACTCATTAAAGAACACATCGACAGGCCCATATGGGACCAAACCCTTACTTCTTCCAGTTCGTTAAACAAAGGAAGAGGAACTTACCGAAGGTGAGTTATATAGAGCATGTGTTATCCTCCTCGAGATCATTAAATAAAAAAGAGGTACTCATCTATCTGGATGGGGGAAAAATTGAAAGGAGCAAGCCAAGAAGTCTCTTGAGAAAATCATCTAGCACTTCTTAGAGTCGCCCTTGAACACGGCACTTTGTCATTTGCACATATCATAATCCATTGAACCTCTACACTGAGCCAATATTTTGAGTTCCTTTCACTTCTTTGGGTCACCTGACGCAAGTCACAGTATCCATTGCATAGTTTGGTCCATGTCACGTTTTTCTGTAGTGCCCCAGTGTTCAAGGGAAGTATCCGCCTCGAGAGTCAGCCATCCCAAGTATCTTGCCTCAAAACCTGTGTCATTCCATGTCCATTTGATCTTCCAAACACATATCCATGTCTGTTTCATGTCGTTGATGGGGGATACATCAAGGCCCTCCCTCGATGAGTCTATTCCTGTCGACTCCAACACATTATCCGGGAATTAGACTTACGAACCAGTTAGTACTTTGGGACCTGCATGCTTCAATGGCAGGCCTCCTCACATTCGACAGTGGGTTTACATCATTGACCCCTGATCGAATGATTCCGCGGATGTTCGACCTCATCTCATCTATTCAAATTCGCTAGAATGTACTAGGGTACCTTGGGAATCATTGACATTAATGGTGATATCCCTCGCACTTGTTAACGGTTCGCACCATTGACCGATAATCAAGTGGTTTCTACCGTGTTCGACATCAAGACATCTATTCACATGGTTGAAATCGTACCACGTTGGGATTGGTAAGAAGACCCTGGGTTGAGTGATCACTTTGATATATGCTTTACTCAGGCTGCGAAGGAATCTCTATTGGAAAAAGAACACATACACTGTTACATAGATCCACTTTGTATTGGTCGTGGCTATGTCTTGTCATCTCGTAGATCCACTGTGTATTCTTTGTGGCTACGATCAGTCCAAGTCATCAGAGTATAGATCCACATTTTATCTTTGGTGGCTATACCTTTTTATCAATACAATTATGGATCCGCAGTGTATTTTATGGCGGCCATATCCTACTAAGTCTTGATCACCCAAGCACAGGTATGTCTGCCTTGGGTTTT
This sequence comes from Picea engelmannii, assembly GCA_009831015.1. Classification (NCBI taxonomy): domain Eukaryota; kingdom Viridiplantae; phylum Streptophyta; class Pinopsida; order Pinales; family Pinaceae; genus Picea; species Picea engelmannii. The sequence goes on from ML779473.1 coordinate 1,122,079, forward strand.
GAAATATGTCATGATACTTGTTGGATATTTGTGTGCAGCTTCTGTCAGGTTCTCCAAGTCTATACCCTTTCTTGGACATCTACAAAGTATTTCAGTTATTAGTTGGCATCTTCTAACTTCATACTTTGGGGGGCATTCTATTACACGTCAAAATTACTCACCTGGATAAGTGTCGCATCTCCCTTACAACTTTCGCAAGTGTCGCAAGTTGGTCACAAGTGTCGCAAATGATGTTCAGACATACTTCCATGTCAAACGACACTAAGGAGACACTTATAACATCTCATATGCTTGATTTGAAGAAGGAGAACTGGTTCACTGAAGTCAAACAACTCTTGACACCTGAAGAGAGCCCTGAAACAAAGGTTTTGAGGAGGAGCGCTCCCTTATTTCAGCCCTAGAAGCGCTGGCACTCCCCTACAAGGCTTCAAGGAGCGTTATAATGCTCCCTATCCCCCTCTGAAGGAGCGTTTCTCATATTGAAGGCGTTGGAGCTCCCCTAAATATTACCAGGGAGCGTTACAGTGCTATGATGCCCCTTCTAAGGGAGCGTTGCCTAATCTGAGGCAGTAGTTGGCCCGTTGAGGAGAATAAGGGGAGGATCTTTCGAGATTAGGAGGAAGTTGTGTTCGAATTCTTGGTTTCATAAGGAGATCCTTGATATAAGGAGAAGGTTCCCAACTTGTTCTAAATATAACTCAAGAGGTTAAGCTCCTCTTAACCTATATAAGCAGACTCTATGATGGTGGAAAGGGGGGAAGGACTGAAGATATGAAACTTATGATCTTGGAGGAAACTCCCAGTCAGCCAAAGGAGAGTGATCATTGAAGCTGTTGTCATCAGGCAAGGGTTAGACGAAGGGGACTTGACGAAGCTGTCGCATTCGCATCTATGATTGTAAGTATTGTTGTCATTATTCTCATCAATATGACACGCTTGGCCTGTTTCTTTCTAGTTTGTGTCTAATGTCACATGAACTTATAATTAATTGATAGATTTGTTTTCAAGCTAATATCAATAGAGTAGGAAGTGGTTGTATCTTTTTTTGTCCACAGAACTCAGCGAGGAGCAAAAGATTGGAGCACAACTCGGAGTGTGCAGGGACAAATGTTGATAAAAGGTACTTTTGTCATCCTTCCTTCTCACGTGTTAGTTTAGATAGATTTGAAAGGAAGTCAGTGTCCATGTTAAGCATTTTCTGTCTAGAGTTAGGGTCAAGCTCTTAGAGGCAATCTACCTGTCCGCAAGGAGATTTTCCTACAACACCAAGCAGTTCTGGAGTTCACCAATACCTTCCATACCTTGTGCACCAAGTTGGGTATCAAAGACTCTGAGCGACATTTGGTTCTGAAATACTGTGGGGCTCTACACAGATACATCCAAACTGAAATGGATTTTTTGGACATCTCATCACTCGGTGTTGCTTATCGATATGTTGTTAAAATCGAGGAGAAATTTAAGCACCAGAACAAACGGAAGTTCGGGTCTACAAATCCGCAAAAACCAAAGTATGACAAAGACAACCCTAACGAACAGTCTCTTAAAAACCAGTCCAAGCCACGGGAAAATAAGGCTCACATGAAGACAAAGAAGGACACCGGAAAATGGTGTGATTTCCACAAAATCCCCTAGCACAACACCAATAAATTTCGCTCAAAAAATTCATTGGTGTTCGAGATCAAAGATAAGGAGTCGAGCCCTGATTCAGAATCTAATTCTGAAAATAATGGGAAAAGACAAATCATCAACGCAGACCCCACTGCTATTGTCGCGACCATAGCAATTCAACCAGAAGAACCAACAGATCTTGAAGAGGGGGAGCGCCTTTTTCATTCACAGATGTGGGTGAAGGGGAACCCGCCACATTTTATTGTTGATAGCGGAAGCCAGATAAACCTCATCTCAGCAGAGGTCTTCAAATAGTTGGGATTGTCGACAACACCACACCCGCAGCCATACAACATTGGGTGGCTTCGGCAAGGACGAGATCTTCGTGTCAGCCAACAGTGTCGATTGTCATATGGCATCCAACCCTTCAAGGATGAGGTATTATGTGATGTTTCCCCACTGGATGTCTGTGATTTTCTCTTGGGCCAACCATATATGTGGAGACGCCATGTTGTTTATGAGTCTCGACCCCATAGTGTCATTGTTACTTTGGGGGGTCATCTCTATAGAATACCAGAGGTAGTTCCAACTAGTGTTCCACCTAAAAAGTGTCGCAAGGTAGTATCTCATACTACAAAATTCAGCTTCTTCACAAGTTGTTCAAAAGGGGAACATAAGGACACTACAACCACTACAGCGTCACCCCAAGCACCTTCTATCCAACAGAAGCAGGTCGACAAGGCTGCAGCAAAGCGCAAATATTCCTTCTGCACAACATCCTCTCATGTATCTCGACTTTTTGAATAGCCTCAGCTTCAACAGGTTCATGACAAACTTCCACAAACTAAGCAGTGTGACGTCTCCAGCAATACAACCAGCTCACCAAGATGCAGATCCAACAAATGTTTTTCCCTCTCCTCCGAGAACTCAACGCAATGGAGACCATTACTTCCTAAGAAGGGAGGATTGATCCAGGTGGATATCGGTGGCCACCCACCTTTTCCAACTAGCTCAAAACAGTTTTCTGACAATTTTGGCAATTTACTATTTTTAGCAGGTTTTAACTTCCATGGCCATTTTGAGGGTCCAAATGAAGGTTTTTCGATATCGAGGTCCTTAATTATGGAAAAAGGAATAATTGAGCACCCAAAATTAATCTCCTCGACGATACCTTTCCAACAATCTATCGCACGCCTAAAACGGAGATCGTATGCAAAAGTTACGACCTCGGGAAGTTGATGTACTAACTTACTCAAACGGGGCCCACATGAATTTTGGCGCTTCATCTCCTAGGGTTAGGTTTTTGGATGTCTAGGACTTTTGGCATTCCTTTTTATTGTAAAAAGGCCGATAGAGCCTCATTTTAATGATCTTCTTTCGAATGCGAGTAGCCGTCACATCTCTTCTCAGAGATAAGTTGGCACCATTCTAGCGAGTCTTTCACTCTGTATTTTTACAGTCTCTGTACATTTCTTTCATTAATAGAAATCATGTATTATTGTATATTTTTGTTTATGGTTGCATCTCTAATACATTTCTATTATATTATTTGATATTTTTGATATCTCTGTGAATTTCCTTATTATATTTCCGCTCTCATTTCATGCCAAAAATAATCCGGATCAGTGGTATCAGAGGACGTTGCTCTTGATCATTTTTTCATTGCATGTCCCCAACGAGGTTTGAGTATAGAAATTTGGGTCTCGAGCTTGTCTCTCTTGAATACAATCTCTCTCGCACACCCATGAAACCCTCAATGGCAGAAGAAAAGAAAAACGATGGAGCAAACGATCCTATCAATCTGTTGCTTGAGCAAGCTCTCACGCGATAGAGGGACGAAATGATGGATAATTTTGCCCACATCCTTCAACGTCTACCGATAGCATAAGGAACATCTTCATCAAGCAGCCACTTTGGAGGCACCTCGCCTTTCAAGGTACAAGTTGATTTTGATATTCTTGTATTTGAAGGACAGATAGATGCAGAAGCCCTAGAAAAATGGTTAAATCTGCTAGAAGGTTATTTCTCTGTTCACAATTTTTTCGATAAAGAAAAGATCACCTTCGCACTCCTAAAATCTCTCCCTCATGTCAAACATTGGTGGGAAACTTACTGGGAGAAAATTTCCACAGAGGAGTCTGGAATATATGGGGTCGATCCCACTTGGGATTTTTTTGTGGATGCGGTAAAGGAACTGTATTACCCTGTTGGCAACTATGAAGACTAGTACATGAGATGGACCACACTGCGACAAGAGAGGGGCCAAGAAGTTCCAGATTTCACCAATACATTCCATACCTTGCGCACCAAGTTGGGTATCAAAGACTCTGAGTGACATTTGGTTCTGAAATATCGTGGGTCTCTACACAGATACATCCAAGCTAAAATGGATTTTTTGGACATCTCATCACTCGGTGTTGCTTATCGATATGCTGCTAAAATCGAGCAGAAATATAAGCACTAGAACAAACGGGAGTTCAGGTCTGCAAATCCGCAACAACCAAAGTATGACAAAGACAACCCTAACAAACAGTCTCCCAAAAACCAGTCTAAGCCACGGGAAAATAAGGCTCACAAGAAGACAAAGAAGGACACCGGAAAATGGTGCGATTTCCACAAAATCCCCTGGCACAACACTGATGAATGTCACTCAAAACAGTCATTGGTGTCCGAGATCAAAGACAAGGAGCCGAACCCTGATTCAAAATCTGATTTTGAAAATATTGGGAAAAGACAGATCATCGACACAGAACCCACTGCTATTTTCGCGACCACAACAATTCAACCAGAAGAACCAACAGATCTTGAAGAGGGGAAGCGCCTTTTTCATTCACAGATGTGGGTGAAGGGGAACCCGCTGGATTTTATTGTTGATAGCGGAAGCCAGATAAACCTCATCTCAGCAGAGGTCATTAAACAGTTGGGATTGTCGACAACACCACACCCGCAGCCATACAACATCGGGTGGCTTCGGCAAGGACAAGATCTCTGTGTCAGCCAACAGTGTCGATTTTCATACAGCATACAACCCTTCAAGGATGAGGTATTATGTGATGTTTCCCCACTGGATGTCTGTGATGTTCTTTTGGGCCAACCATATATGTGGAGACGCCATGTTGTTTATGAGTCTCGACCCCATAGTGTCATTGTTACTTTGGGGGGTCATCTCTACAGAATACCAGAGGTAGTTCCAACTAGTGTTCCACCTAAAAAGTGTCGCAAGGTAGTATCTCATACTGCAAAATTCAGCTTCTTCACAAGCTGTTCAAAAGGGGAACATAAGGACACTGCAACCACTACGGCCTCACCCCAATCACCTTTTATCCAACAGAAGTAGGTTGACAAGGCTACAGCAAAGAACAAAGATTCCTTCTACACAATGTCCTCTCATGTATCTCAACTTGTTGAATAGCCTCATCTTCAACAGGTTCATGACAAACTTCCACAAACTAAGCAGCGCGACATCTCCAGCAATACAACCAGCTCACCAAGATGCAGATCCAACAAATGCTTTTCCCTCTCCCCCGGGAACTCAATGCAATGGAGACCATTGCTTCCTAAGGAGGGAGGATTGATCCAGGTGGATATTAGTGGACACCCACCTTTTCCAACTGGCTCAAAACAGCTTTCTAACAATTTTGGCAATTTACTATTTTTAGCAGGTTTTAACTTCCAGGGCCATTTTGAGGGTCCAAATGAAGGTTTTTCAAGATAGAGTTTCTTAATGATAGTTGAAGGCATAATTTACCCCCCAAAATGAATCTCATCGATGATACCTTTCCAACAAGCTATCGCACGCCTAAAACGGAGATCGTATGCAAAAGTTACGACCCCGGGAAGTTGATGTACTAACTTACCCAAACGGGGCCCACATGACTTTTGGCGTTTCATCTCCTAGGGTTAGGTTTTTGGATGTCTATGACTTTTGACATTCCTGTTTATTGTAAAAATTCCTCTAGAGCCTCATTGTAATGATCTTCTTGCAAATGTGAGTAGCCGTCACATCTCTTCTCAGAGATAAGCTGCCACCATTCTAGCGAGTCTTTCACTCTGTATTTTTACAGTCTCTGTACATTTCTTTCATTAATATAAATCATGTATTATTGTATATCTGTGTTTATGGTTGTATCTCTGATACATTTCTATTATATTATTTTTTATGCGTGATATCTCTGTGAATTTCCTTATTATATCTCCACTCTCATTTCGTGCCGAAAATAATCCAGATCACCTAGGCCCTATACCTAAATAAATGGTCTCATAACTTCTATCTAACGCAAGACGTGCCATCAGTGGTCCCGGTTTTTGTGTGTGTTCCTCATTTACCTTTGCATTGTTGGAATCTGAAGTCAATAGAATCCATTGGAAACACCCTCGGAAAATATATCAATCGAGCAGAGAGAAAGGATCAGTATTCCTGTGAAAGAATATTCATCGAAGTTGACTTGGAAGTAGGGATCACGGAAGCCATTCAATTAACGATCATAGACTGGTCTCACATCCAAGAATTGGATGATGAACAACTTCCATTTAAATGCAGGTATTGTCATGGTTATGGACATTTTTCTAGGCAATGCAAAAAGAAGCCTGAGGAAGAGATGGAGAACTCGAAAGGCGATCAATGGACATGGGTTCATAAAGTAGCTCCGCCAAAGAAAAATTGTATATCCAAATGGAAAGGGGTGCCAATGGGGACTGTCGCTCCCACCATAGGGAAGGTTCAAGGGGGAGGGATTTCAGCCCCTTCAAGACCAGAGGCTTCTAAAAACAATTTCAAAATTATCAGCACTCCTTCAGAAACTCTTGAACCAACGAATGAGGAATCTGAGTAGCAGACCCTTCATCCCAAAGTAGAGAAAGACAATGTAGAGGTAACCCAATTTGGTTCTCCATTAGGAAATTCCTCCTTCCCCTCCTACACAGAAATGACAAAAAAGAAACCACTGGAAACCTCTAGATCCTCGGAAGAAGAGTCTTTTGAGAGACCCTCAAAAAGAGCAGGGAGGAAATCACATAAGAAATCTATAGAAGAAGAAGCAAAGAGGAAAAAAATTCAAGGAAGCTTATCCACTATTGAAATGTCCATCAGAAGAAATACCAGAACAACGCCCCCCAAGGGAGGTCCTACCCATTCCAATCCCAGTAAATAGTGTGTGTTGTCTCTTGGAATAGTAGAGGCTTGGGGAAACTATCGAAGGCCGAAGAAGTCAAAGATCTTTTGAAAATCACATCTCTCGATATCCTCATGCTCCAAGAGACTAAAATTGAAGGGGAAACACTTCTAGAAATCAACAATTTGAAATGGAAGAAAAACGCAAGGAAATCCATTAGCGCAAGGGGATCCTCAGGTGGTCTCGCAACTCTGTGGTCAAAGGACAAGTTTCATCTAGAAATCTCTTTTGATACTCAACACCGGATTTTCACCAAACTTTGACATTCTTCAAGTAAGCTTACCCTCTCACTCTTCAATCTTTATGCTCATGTCCTTTACTCCGAGAAGAAAGATTGTTGGCAATCTTTAGCAAATTTTTTAGAGATCTTCTCCCCAATGAACATCATTCTAGTCGGAGATCTTAACTTAGTTTTCGAACCAAAAGAAAAGAGAGGTGGAAATAGTGTCAATGACCAAATGCTTCCCTTTGTTGAGGAACTAGTTCATCAGTGGGACCTCCTTGACGTCAAGCCTTCGAAAGGACTCTACACCTAGACAAACAATAGAGTTGGGGATGATCATATCTCATCTCGCTTGGATAGGTTCTTAGTCCAGATCTCGTTCCTGCGGGAAAGGAGGTTAATCTCTACCAAGATTCTTCCAAAAATGACTTTCGATCACAAACCCATCCTCTTCCATTTGGAAGAGGAAGAAAACTTGGTCCCAATTCCATTATTTTTCATCCCTCTTTGGATAGATACGGAAGGTTTCTTGGAAACTGTCCTAACAGCCTAGTCCTCTCCTAGTAGGCTCTCTAAGCTTTGTGTGGGAGCGTAGATTAAAGGAAACAAAGAATGCTTTGAAATCATGGGTTAAACATCCCATTAATACCCCCTCTAGTCTCAGAAGAGAGATTGTTCAGTAGTTATTAGATCTGCAATTGGAAATGGAGATCAAGGACATCACCAATTTAGAATTAAAGAAAGAACAAGTTTCTCCAAGCAAAACCTTTTGTGTTTTCTACCAAGAAGAAGAGTACTGGAGACTCAAGTCTTGCAGCTTGTGGATAAAAGTTGGATATCGAAAAACCTCTTTATTCCATCAACAGTTCAGAGATCACCTTTCCCGAAACCGCATTTCTGAAATTACCTCTGCAGATGGGTTGATTCACAAAGGTTTTGATCAGCTTAAAGCAGCACCAGAAACTCACTTTCAGAACCTTTACAATGAATATGGTGTCGATTGTGAGGAGGCCACCTCCAAATTCCTCTCACACATACCCTCTCTTGTAAGCTGGGATGATAACTCAGCCCTCATGAATCCTTTTAAAGAAGAATAAATCCACAATTTTATTTGGTCCATGGAGCCCGACAAAGCTCCAGGGCCAGATGGTTTCTCAATCCAATTTTATAGAGCATGCTAGGAAATAATCCGATTTCCAACAAAGAGACAAAGTGGGAGGTAGAACTAAATCCGATTTCCTAGCTTTAATCCCCAAAGAAGTGAATTTGGGTTCCTTTGAAATATTCAAGCCTATCTCGCTCTACAATGCTTCATACAAAATTGTGTCCAAGCTAATGGAAAACAGAATTAAGCCTCTGCTAGGGAGTCTCATTTCTCCCATGCAATGTTGGAGTTACTTGTTACTTCACACACACCTAGGATTTATTTTTCCTAAGGTTTTTATTTGTTTATTAGTCATAATTAATCATTATCCAGTCTCCTTTATTTTAGGAGAGAATATTACACCTGGAGAATATTCTCTTTCAGTTGACACTTCAGTTTGACTAGTTGAGTTGAGTTTAGATGTTACATTGGGATCATCACCATGAAACATTGGGATCATCACCATGATAATTCGACCTTGCCTTGGTATCATCACCAAAGTGGCGCATTAGCCTTGATTCCTTGAGTTAACTCCTCACTACTCTTTGTTCAGTCAGTTAACTGAAGACTGGTTGACTAGTTAACTCAACTAGGTGGCAGTTCACTCCTGTAATTGCCTGAGAGACTAGAATAGGTGGCAGTTCACTCCCTGTAACTGTTGGTGTGTGTCCATATCACTCTATACCACCACTATGGTGACTTGGTTCACCTCAAGTCGAACTCATTTAGTTATACAGAGTATATCATGTGTAAATTATTCATTATTCAAAACGGTTAATGGGAATTCTTCCATTCTTTCTCTCCTTCTTCTTCCTTTTCCAATTCTCTTTGCAAATGTATGTATTATTGTTTAGCTAGATCTATTATGTGCAGGTTCAACACATTTACATGCAAGGTGGATTTTTCAAAGGGAGAAATATTTTGGATAATGTAATTCATGTGCAAGAATACATGCATTCCAGACATCAACAACAGGAGCAAGGGATTCTTATAAAGCACGACATGGAAAATGCATTTGACAGGGTAAACCTCTCCTTCCTTTATAAAGTCCTTCTCTCTTTTGGTTTTTGTCCTGAATTTGTAAACTTTATTAAATCTTGTACTAAAAAGCCTTGGATATCTCTGCTAGTGAATGGCGGACCGGATAATTATTTCCAAGCTTTGAGGGGATTAAGGCAAGGCTACCCTCTTTCCCCTTTCATGTACATCTTGGCGGTAGATTCTCTAAGGAGAAAGCTTACTACTGAAAATAAATTTGGGACAGTCCCAAGAATTAGCTTGATGAAGGGCCTTGATCCAATCAATCATGCCTTATTTGCAGACAATTCTCTTATGTTGGGTGGAGCCTCCATAAAAACTGTAAATATCTTCAGTGAAATCCTTCAAAGCTTCTATAGTATCTCTGGAGTGCTCATCAACAAAAGGAAATGTGCAGTGTATGGGTGGAATGTAGACCATCAAACTATACATCCAATTTCCCATTACCTAGGGTTCTCATGCTATGCTTCTTGGGAAAAAATAAAATACCTCGGGCTCCCCTTAGCTCTGGGTTCTGTTGAGCACTCAACACACCCTAAAAATCCTTTTTAAAATTTACTTTTTGGGTACCACTTGATCTTTTTCACTATCTAATTCAACCTCAGTATGAAAAATGTTGCCTTTGATTATCATTTTGTTTTCCATTTTAGTTTTTAAAGTTTTCTTGAATATGTGAAAATCTATAACTTAAAAGACTAATATCTAAATTAGAGAATTGATAATCAAAACTTTCCCCGATGCACTCAATGAATTCAGCATCGGGAAGGATTAAGCGTGAAATAAAACATTCGAGAGAACCGAAGTTCTCGAGTCCCAATTTTCGTCGATGTCGGAAGACATGAGCTTTCTTTCACGACAAGAATCATCGAGGACATCGGTGATGACCGATCCCTTTGGCATCGACGAAAGGATAAAAGGGAAAGCGCTCACGAATAAACAAATGATATCACCAATCGTCGACGACCGAAACGTTTTTAGCATCGGGGATTTAGAGGATGATAACCCACAAGGGAACTACACAATGGAACTATCTCTGAAAGACAATCCTCGATAACTTTTGGCATCGACAAGTTTTTAGAAGGATATCCCTTAGAGACCGTGATGATTCGATCCCCGATCTCCGACCCCGATACCGTTCGGACTCGACAATTCCAGGTTTTAATACGCGTCTCATGTCGAAAGACCCAATGCCAACTAAGATGTATGATCAAACCATCTATCCTCTTTTTCCATATGTCGTTTCCCAAGTGGTTAAACATACAATCTAGTTTTCTTGATTTGTTACTAGCTCTCGAGACCCAAGTCAGTCCCCGAACCAGCGCCATAAAACGAAACCCATCGGCGTGTTGACGGGCGAAATTGACCGTATGTCAACTGAGAGAGTGGAACCGGTCCGGGGTTGTCTAATAACCCAAGCCGTTTGGAATGAACCACCCTGATGGGTTTAACGGCTCCGTTGGCCATTCTAAGGTCCTAGGAAAACCAAAGAGAAAACTAATCTAAACTAACTAATCTAACTAAAATAAATAAAACAAACTAAATTAACTAAACTAAACAAAATGAACTAACTAAAAACAAACTAAACTAACTAAACTAAATAAAACAAACTAATACATTGATCTAATCAAAACTAACTACCAAACAAACTAACTAATCTACTATTTACTAACTACTAACTGTAATATAACTTATCTACAAAATATACAATATTCACAAAAATACATATTTAAATAAAACCTGCAAAACTCATTTGCAATCTGCCCTACGACAGAGAAAGGTATTTCTTTTTTGATTTTATAATTTTATAAACAAGAAATAAAACCTACTGAAATTAAACAATCTAATATACTAAACACACATATATATCTAATTAAACTACTAATAATATACTAAACAAACATATGACTAACTGACCTGGAAACGCTCCAAATTTGTCCTGTGTATGATGACTTTGAAGCTGGTCAGAGGAAGGAAACTCGCACCGGTTGATCCAGAAGCTTCTCGTAAATGATAGGCTGCAATGCTCTTTGAGTTGTTTACAGGACAAACAAGACATAAAAAATCATAACAATTATATGATTTATAAATCTCTGCAATAAGGGAAACCTGTTATGCAAAAACTTATATTTGATAATTCAACTTATGAAGAAGAGAAATCTGTCATTCACAAACTGAATCAAGCAAATGCTATGTCTTTAAATACTGGAAGAAATCAGATATGGATTATATTGATTAAATTGTATCATTTGCAAAAGATTAAGATAGCTAAAGTAGTCATTAACCAAATGCAAATTGATACACAAGAACATGAACAAAATATTGATATTATGAAAAGCTAAAGCTGTAGCAGAATATCAAATTTTGTCTCAGTCTGTATTAAAATTCCATATCCTTGTTCTCCCACCAATGAGGATCATATTATTACAAAAATAATAAGTATATATAAGTTTTTCCACAGGGTAAAACCTCCCTGTAGATAGTATCAAACTGTTTACATAATCTGGGAAGATATTCCCAAGAACAACTAAACTAGGAAACTAAAATGAAAGCAAAATATTTCAAATATCCTCCAACTGCTCATCAAATCAAATGCAATTTCGAATTCACCTGTAATGGACCAAAAATAACAAGTTAGAGAGATATTTTATGAGAAAAACAATAAAAATCTGATTCCACAGACTTAGCTACAGAATCATCTGATTCTGTAGCTAGTCTAAAATAGGATACAGGATCAAAATCGAAATTAAATCAAGTCTTTTTAATAAAATCAAACTTAATTAACAACCAATAACGAATCATTTCATTTGAAAATGTTATATCATTTAAAATAGAATAGGATCAAAATCCAATAACAAAATAGAGAGACAAGGCATACTTTATTTCGATTGTCATCCTAGTCGGGTAGACAGAATCAAAACCAAACAGTTTTGCAAATCATTTCACGTCCAATTTGAATGTAATGCAATCAAACATTATGTTTTCTTAATGAAAAAAGATACGATCAGATCTAAATTAAATCGTTTGAAATTATTATATATGTCATTTCCACAGGTAGATTAATTCAAACAGGTACGAGAATCAACTCATACAAAATCGTAACCAGATTAATTTGACTTTGATTAGAATTGACATAAGTGATAATTGATTATTGTAATATAGGCAAATAAACTCGATTGGTTTTGAAATAAATCATTGATTTCAAACGAATCATGACCGAGTTTAACATAGAAACAAATCGTGAATCCGGATATAACCAATCTCATTTTACAAATCAAATTCAAACAGAGTATCTATCGCAAATACAAATCCAACTGATAACATGGTCATGCTAACAGTAAACCAATGTTAATTACCGGCTGGGTTTTGTATGATCGTTATGAATCAAATCCATTTTATGATTTGGGCGCGTTGGTACAGGCTTAAAATAAAAAGCAATGTTCGCGAAGAAATAGAGTCACACCGGAAACGATACAAGTTATATTCATATTGTTTGAAAGTCATATGGCACAACAACCGTAACAATTAACCTCATCAAAATCGTTACCAATCATAACATATGCATCATAGCGAAATCGAAACGAAATGTGATTGTTTTCAAAATTGAATATGAGAAACATTTTATGTCTAGAATAGATACAAACAACTTCAATTGACAGCACAGCATCCATTTTAACTCACTCAAACAAATCAAATCCTTATTAAGATATATCAAATCGATGAAAATCTAATAGAAGCTAAACTGGGAAAAATAAAATTCCATTTAATCAAAGCAAAGCTATGTATAGAATGCATACAATGTAACAGAGCCAATCAATGTTGTGAACAGAGTTGTTTAAAACTGAATTCGAATCGTTATATAAACAAGTGATATCAAAACATACTTGTGTAACGGCGAGGCTGCTCAATTATGCCAACTTAGAATTCATGACAGTCGTGGCTGATTCCACATTTTTAAACAAAATGTTGCCTGTCATCTTTTGTTTCGTGTATGTCGCTTGTAGCTTGGCCTTTTGACTGGTAAGCAGTGCAACCTGGTCCTCTAAATATTGAATTCTTGACTAGAGTATTGGGACATCATTATAATATCGCTCTAACCATGAACTGCATTGATCGCAAGGTGGCACTGTAGGTTTAGACAGAGCACGAGAGGGTTTGGATAAATGACTGGGGGCTTCACAAGGCAACTTAATGCCTGGGTAGTTAGGGTCGTCTTGTAGGCAGGGGGGTAGGTTTGACACAAAGTCATACGAGGGTTCGGCACACAAACCTTGCGAATAGGGGTATTCGCTAGCCAAGAAACGCTCCACTTCCGAATCAGAGTCCTCACTCAACACAATAGGGTTTGGTTCGACAGGGGGTTTTGTCTTATTTCTTGCCATTCGTGAAATCAGATGTGCATTTTTTTTCCCTTTGGCGTTTGTAGTATGGTTGGCTTTGGGCTTCTTGCTCATAGGCTTAACAGTCTCAACGCTCTTAGATAGAGTGTGGAGTAAGTCAACAGGAGGGTCGGTCGAGGGTTTAGGCAGAAGGATATGGTAGGGTACTGGGGGCACAACCTTGACTTCGCTCACCACAGGTTTATCAACCTGTGCAGGGTTCAAATCCTCGAAACCATTCTGAGCCACAAAATTGCTCCAACTATCCCCAAGAAGACTCAAATGATAGACAACAATAAGCTTTACCATCCCATAATGAAAAATGCTACTATCGGCTTGGTTTCTTTTGTACTTCTTCGACATTTTAAACAGGCTTCTATGAAAATAATAGGGCATATTGAGCTGATATCCCATAAAAACCATAAGAAAACGTAGGTGGTGTAAGAATACAAACCCGTACTGACCTTCGCAGGTGATAAATTGCTTGATTATCATCAATAAATCATGCCAACGTTGTTTAAGCATCGTTACTGGTAAACCTTTATCACAGGAGGTAATTTTACACGATTGGAAGAGCAGTGTCCATAAGACCTCCTCGACTTTGCAATTCTTGGACCATCGTTGTCCAGTGGCAGTCAAACCAATAGCAAGACTGATAAACTGTTCATCAATTTCCAATTGAATATCGCCGACCTTGGCTCGACAGCCATCAAAGGTCATGGAAAATTGTCGAGCTACGCAGAGGTTAAAACCCTCGAATATTTGTATAAATGGAAGCCACCCATTTTCCTCGAGGTCACTACGGGCACAGTCAAACATCAACAGGGCCTGATTGCCATTGGGTTCAACTCGGACGACTGGGGCCATGGTGCGAGCACATGGTAAGGGTTTGGTTCGAATTCACAAACGCACAGGAGCAGAGCTATTCGGTCTAACAGCAATGAATGATCAAAGGGGGAAAGCATTAATGCGCGCATGCGAGGGTGGTGGAGATATTCATCGCCATGCACAATAGTTATGGTAAAGTACAACCGGCAAGTTCCACATCTGTTCAAACAATCATAGCATAGCTCAAAAACAATATCGTTTGGCCAACCAAAGAATGAAATGGTGAATGTTATGCCAACCCGCCAAATCAACTATAGCTTTTAAAATCATTGACATTCAACACGAAACCAACACCAAATGTTAGCCATGCGCCATTGTATAAATCAAAAGTTTTAAACCATTGTGTCAATCGATACTCATAAAATTGACAAGCCAAGAGCTATAAAAAGATTAACATAAGGATCACATCATATATAAAAACAAAAATAAATCATGACCCCTATGCAATTCATAGAATCAATGATTAGGCAAGTCACAAAAAGTATAAATCTATATGCTCAATGCCTCACAAACTTAATAAAATCATGTTATGCAATCAATATAAGAATGTCCAAATAGGCATAGTTCGAAAATCCTTTCAGCCACATAACGATAAACCAAAGGTAAGAGCCATAGAAAATATCGATAAAAAGATGACAACAGTTCAAATAGTGATCGAAATGTGACCTCAAAAGGAGAAGTTTTCACGCGTACAGTCCTGAAAACTTAATGGAAACAAGTTTGCAAGTGTCGCAAGAAATGAAAATATCGTCTATTTGAAAGATGCGACGACAATTTGAAGTTCGGAAGACATAGGTGTAGGCAGCTTATAGGACAATAGAAAAAATTGAATTGGATGCCAACAATGGTGACACACTGGTAGAAGCAGTTATCTTTGTCAAAAGAAATAAATTCAGATTAGGACAACAAAGAAAATTTCAGCTCAAAAACAACAACCAGAAAATCATACAAACATCATCATTAATCATTTTTTCCAGCAGTGTTTTAAAATATGAAAACCAATAACAGTCTTAAGATCAGCAAGTCATGATATTAAATATAAAATCTTCGATACTGTTGGCATGGCCACTGCTGCCAGCAGGCGTCCATAGCCTCGACAGGATTTCCATTTAACCCACTCTGACATCTGTATCCTGTCAAGAAGTTCTGGATCTGAATAAAGGACATTAAAGAGGTTTCTTATAATTTTTTGCAGATTCTCATGTACCCGACATTGCTTCGCTGCCAGCGGGCCTGTTCAGTACCCCAGTGAAGTTGTCTTGGCACCATGCATGCATTTACCCGCTGCTAGAAGACCTGTTTAGTATCCCGACGGGTTTACAAGCACTTCCCACAGCTCTTATTCATAATTTTATTTTGTTTTTCTTTTGAAGATATATGGTTGAGCGGGGTGACACTGAAAATTCTGATATTTTAACATATATTTTTTAGACCTCATCATAATTTTTTAGCACCGTCCTTTATTCAGTTCCAGAGATGTTTTACAACTTCCTATGACAGGGAGACATCTTTTGAGTCATTCCTTTACGGAAAAGGGACAGCGTAAAAAGATAATAGATGATCATGACAAACTTTGCTCAGAGATTGAAATCAGTAAACTTATTTCAAACAACAAAATTCTCCAACATAGATATAAGTTCAGCAACATATCATTGATGTTTGTACAAACTTTCAGAATTTATTTCAGCAAAGAAATTTTTCTTATCGTCTTTGTCTGAATAGCTCAGTGTACAGGTATGTATATTGTTCAAAAAAAAAAAAAACACAAACTGATCAATTAAATCAAAACCAAAATAGAAAGAAAAATGCAAAGCAAACAAAAATGAAATATTTACATAATATACAAGGGTAGTTACCAAGCAAAGTATCTCTTCAAGGCTTGGCCATTCACCAGATAGGTGTCAAGATGCCCTTCAAGATTCTGTAATCGAAAGGAACTAGGACCCAACTTTTCATCAATTAAAAACGGCCCAAGCCATAAGTTTTGAAACTTGGTGTGCTCACCCTTTCCTTCGTGTGGTTTGTCCCACTTCAAGACGAGATCGCCTACTTCAAAGTTCCTATCAGAAGCAGAATTAGAATCGAACCAGCTTTTAATCAATTTTTGATGTTGATCTAACTTACGCTTAGCTTGGGCTCTTACTTCTTCCAAATTCATCAAAGCGTTAATGTGGCTTTCTAAAGGGGGACAATCTTCTTCTTGGACTTTTTGTGACAACTGAAGCGACAGAAGAAGAATGTGAGGTGGCAAAATGGCTTCTCTTCCATAAATGAGAAAAAAGGGGGAGTTAGCTATAGCGGCTTTGGGTGTCACCCTATCAGCCCACAGTGCGTTCAGCAGTGCATTGTGTCAGTTCTTGTGATTTTCAGCCACGGTTCTCTTGATAATTTTGATCAAGTTCTTGTTGGTTGATTATGCTAAGTCGTTGCACTGGGGGTAATAACTAGCAGAATACTTCAGCTTTATTCCTTTTTACAAAGAAAACTCTCTCATCTCAAGAGAAGAAAAGTATGAAGCGTTTTCAAAGACTAGACAATCAGGAATACCGAAACGAGTGATAATATTCGAGTTTAGAAAAGTGATTACCTGACTGGTGCTAACAGTTCTAAGTGCAGCAGCTTCGGACCATCGAGTAAAGTAGTTTGTGGCTGTCACAATATACTTGTGTTGTTTTGAGGATGGAGGGTTAACTGGACCTATGATATCAAGGCCCCATTACTGGAAAGGAGAATCCACTGAGACGGGTTGCAAGGGAAAGGCTGGTTTTTGTAACCGCCCTGATGCTTTCTGACAGATGATACATTTACGACACAAGGCATGGGCATCCTTTAAAAATGTGGGCCATTAGTAACCGGCTCTTAAAACCTTATGAGCAGTAGTTTCACCACCGAAGTGACCACTATCTTCTCATGCATGCAACTCAAGCAAGACTTTTTCTGCTTCGTCTTTCTCGAGACAGTGCATCAGTACGCCGTCAAAATTCTGACGAAACAGTATACCGTTAACTCGATGAAAGGAGGCGGACTTTAGTCTCAACGCACTTCTGTTGGCAAGTTCAAGGTGACGGGGTGCTGATCCATGTTCAAGACAGAATCTAATATCTCCGTACCAGGGACTAACGAGGTTTTGTGCGCAACAAATCAAACTTTGATCGCGTTGTTCTGGGTTTGACGTATCACCATCTTCTTGTTGTCATGTTTCTGAATCAACAACCAACTTACACAACCCTTGGCCTCTTACAATCTGAGCTGGGGTGATTTCCAGGTCATACTCCTACAAGGAGGTGACCCAGTTGGCTCTCTTCTCTCCTAACTCCTTCTGCACTAACAAGTTCCTCACGGTAGGGTAGGGGACAATGAATTTCGTCCTTGACTTCAAAAGATAGGACCGGAAATGCTTGACTTCTTTGAAAACAGCGTAGGCTTGCCGATCGACCACTGGGTAGTTAAGTTCAGCACCTTTGAAAGAAGAGCTCATAAAGGTGATGGGTACTTCATTGTTCTCGAAATTCTTCTGAGTTAGGACTGTGGCATAGGAATGATCAGAGGCAAAAGTATAGAGTGTAAAATCTTGAGAGAAGTCAGGGCTCATGAGAGACAAAGCGTCAATTATGGCCTTCTTTATAGCATTGAAAGCTTGATTTTCTGTGGGTCCCCAGTGGTATTGGGTGTCTTTCTTAATCAGGTTCTGTAGAGGCCTGACCATTTTGGAGAAGCTGGGGACATATCTTCTCATGAAGTTAATCTGGCCTAGGAAAGACTACATGGATTTCTTGGATGTAGGAGGGGGAAGTTTAGCGATGACTTGAGTCCTCTTGGGGTCAATAATCATCCCATCACTAGACACAATGAATCCTAGAAGTTTACCATGTTCTACTGCAAAGATGGACTTTTTGGGGTTCAAGGAGATGCCGTATTTACGACATCGTAGCAGAACTGCTCGTAAGTGAGCTAGATGATCGTCTTTGTTTTTAGAATAAACGGTTACATCATATAAGTAAACTACGACGAAGTGATTGATTAAGCCTCAAAAAGCAATGTCCATTGCTCTTTGAAAGGTAGCACCAGTGTTAATCAATCCAAAGGGCATTTTGCGATAAGCATAAGTGCCCCACGGGGTATGGAAGGTAGTTTTTAGTTGGTCTGGTAGAGACATCAGGACTTGGTTGTATCCAGAGAAACCATCCAATAAAGATAGCCTCTCGGAACCAGATACTTGTTGCAGGATCTATTCCATGGGTGGGACAGGATAATTGTCTGTTCAGACGCTTTGTTGAGGTTTCGAAAATCGACGCAAAGTTGAATTTCCCCGTTTTTCTTCCGAACTGGGACAAGGTTGGACACCCATTGAGTGTGTCTAACAAGAAAAATTATTTTAGCACTTAGGATTTTATTCAATTCTTTTTGAACAGTCGGTTCTAGTTTAGGGTGCATTTTCCTCAGTTTCTATTGGAAGGGTAAGGTTTGGGGCTTCATCGGGATGACATGTTGTATGATATTAGGATCAAACGTTTTAAGATCATCGTATGTCCATGCAAAGACATCCTTAAATTCTTTGAATAATTTACCAAAAGCAGCTTTTTCTTGTCTAGAACATCCCAAGCCTAGATTAATGCACTGAGGATTTTCACTAGTTCCTAAATTGACTTTTTCATAAGACAAAGAGGAACTATTGGTTTTGCAATTGACCGTCTTTTTAAATTTATCTTCAAAATCATAAAAAAATTCTAACCTAACTATGGATTTGGGTATGAAATTTACCATGTTCGATAGAACTTCAGGAGATTTTGGATCAGGTATTACCGTAAAATCGTGCAAATTGTCATCGTGCGTGGGTTCATCTATCACCGCGCCTTGAAAAGTTTCTTCCATGTGCAGAAAGTTAATAATTTGCTGATCATTGTCAAATACTCTCTAGTTTGTGACATTGTCAGGAACAGAGGGTCGAAATAGTAGCTCGACGGAGATTGCGTTTGAAGATAAGCCTTTTGCGGGAAGAATTTTAGAAGCTACATTAGCTAGTAGATTTGCTTCATCATTATTTAATCTAGGAATGGAATTTATATTGAAAGCGGAAAATTTGTTCATTAAACTCCATACCTCAGACTGGTAACTTTTGAGATGTGGGGAAAGACAGTGTATAGAATCCCTTACCTGTCTAACCACTATTTCAGAGTCGCCAAATACAACCAAGTTTTGAATGTTCATATCCAGAGCTTTTCTGAGACCTTGCAATAAAGCCTCATATTCTGCAGTATTGTTAGTACATTCAAATTCTAGTCTACAAGCCATTAATGTCTTGTTACCTGCTG
Organism: Picea engelmannii; assembly: GCA_009831015.1. Classification (NCBI taxonomy): domain Eukaryota; kingdom Viridiplantae; phylum Streptophyta; class Pinopsida; order Pinales; family Pinaceae; genus Picea; species Picea engelmannii. Next base: position 1,141,839 of record ML779473.1, read on the forward strand.
GATCGATAATGATGCAGCCTGCACCATCTCCTTCTTTAGACTTGGAACTGTCGAAATATAGAGACCACATTTGGTTTCCATCGGGCGCATGGGACTATTGCATAGAAGTTGTTGGTTGCATGTATGCTACGATCTCAGACTGTTGTTCTGGATTGTTGATAGGTGAAACCTTAGCCATGAAATTTTTGAAGAAGGTGTCCATCCCTTGGACTTCAAGTGAATCAGCAGGAGGTGTATATGGTTCGTTAGGATCGTTCAAATCTGTGACTGTGAACTTAAGGTAACGTTCACGATTCACTCTGATCTTGTTAGGCTTACCGTTCTCTGGAATCCATAAGTGAGACCAGTCTGTTGTGAAGTAACCATGTAGTTGCTCCGACCAGTCCCTGCTCAAAAACAGACCATACACTTCTGAAATATCCACCACAATTATATCAATAACCTGATGAACCTTTGGGTTAGACGATAATCTAATCAATACATTTTTTAGTTCGCCTATAACTTTAACATTTGTACGATCAAGTTGTATTATTTTCAAAGTAGATGGTTCCACTTCAGCATTAATCTTCTGGCAGACAGACCAAGGCATCACATTAGACGACGCTCCTGAGTCAACCATACAATTATGCACATTTCTGTTGAAAATTTCGAAAGTTAAAAGAAAAGGAAGTACATTCTTGCGAGTACTAAGAGTGGTAGCTTGTGGTTTTTTACTTGCAATTTCTAATGCTACTTTATCTACATTATTTACATTATTTACATTATTTACAGGAACTACAGGAAGGCTTCCTTTATCTTGAGGATCAGGATTATTTTTAGTGGAAGTCTTATGCGGAACTTTTCTTTGCACAACCTTGTTACCATTTGAGTTATCATTCTTGTCGTTCTCTGAAATATTTTGCAACATTTTCTGTAACAAAAATGGAAACTTCAACAACTCATAAATAGAAATGTTAGCCCTTAATTTTCTAAGATCTTCAACAACATCATAATCTAATTTGGGGCTGACATTGCTATGTTTAGTTTCTGCTGATTTAGATGGCTTTGGAGGTGAAGTTGTAGTGTTCTTGGTAGAAGGCTTGTTTGCGGTCTTGCTCCTAGTGTTATAAGGGTGAACAGTCTCAAAGTTAGCTTGAAAGATGCTATCCGAGAAGTGTCCAAAAATGTTCGGAGAAGACTCTTCTTCTTGAACTATCTCTGGTTCTTCTACCTCCTCAGGAATCTCAGGAGGCATCAAGTTATCTTGGGCTTCTAGAATTGTTTGCAGAGCGCATTGCAAACTTTCTAGATTGAGGCCTTCGGTGGTTGGGTTAGGTCGGTTGGTGGGAAAGGGCTTTCGGAAAGGAGGTTTGTAGGGTCTTTTACTCGAAGAAGCTTCTTCAGTTGACCTTTTTAAGTCTATAACTTGATTAGACAGTTTTTGAACAACTTTAGTTAGGTTTTCCAAATCAGAGTTTTCAGGTTGTGTTTTACTTTGAGTAGGTCTGGTGAGAATTTCAATCTTCTTTTTGGAAGAAGAACTAGTTTTGGTTTCGTTGCTAGAAGAGTATTTGATTGAAATCTTTGACTTTTTCTTTTGGGTTCATTTTTAAGCTTGAAAGATCCATGACTAAGACTTCCGGAGGTTTACCATCTCCGAATTTTTCCAAAAAGGATGACTCAAACTTTTCCCATGACACTATGGTATGGGGTTGTTGGGCAAAGTACCAAGTGGATGCATTACCCTCAAAAGTATAAGGGAACAACCTACAGACAACGTCTTCATGTTCAACATTGCGGAGTCTAATGGCTAACATAAATTTTTTGATATGATCTTCAGCTATCTGTTTTGAATCAG
>ML779473.1:1143725-1210756 GCA_009831015.1 Picea engelmannii
GTTCAACATTGCGGAGTCTAATGGCTAACATAAATTTTTTGATATGATCTTCAGCTATCTGTTTTGAATCAGGATCAAACTTGGGAAGCCATTTCTCCGGGTGCTTAGGTAAAGGGTGTTGGGCTCCAGGTACAACTACAGCATCCTGGTCCAACCAGGGTCTAGGAGGGTTGTTCTGATTTTCCATTGGGGTAGTGGGTGTGGAAGGCTGAGAAGGTGAGTTGCCTTCGTCAGAAGAGGAAGGAGATGAGGGAGGTGGTGAAGGAGGTATCCCAGATCCTCCTACAGCAGGATTTAAGTTTGGATCTGTAGGATTCACAATGAGGTTAGTCCCACCTAATTGTTCTCTAATATCAGAGAAGTCCAAAGGTTGACCCCATGGACGGTTTATTTGCCTAAGACGAGCTAAGGCACTATGTGTTTTAATAAGAGACTGGCGGACAATCTCTTGGATGTCACCACCTGTAGGATTACGGGTTGTTGGCTCAACTGTGATCTGTGGATCTTCGGTTGAAGTAGTTGTTGTTTGAAGGGGAATATTATCTTGTGAAAGGCTTCTAGTCACTATAGGTGAGCGATTAGCGGGGGGAGGATTCTTGCGACCACCTCGTGCCATTAATTAAGTTCAAGCCCTCCTTCTAGCGCCATTTGTTGACGGGCGAAATTGACCGTCCATCAACTGAGAGAGTGGAACCGGTCCGGGGTTGTCTAATAACCCAAGTCGTTTGGAATGAACCACCCTGATGGTTTTAATAGCTTCGTTGGCCTTTCTAAGGTCCTAGGAAAACCAAAGAGAAAACTAATCTAAACTAACTAATCTAACTAAAACAAATAAAACAAACTAAACTAAATAAACTAAATAAAATGAACTAACTAAAAACAAACTAAACTAACTAAACTAAATAAAACAAACTAATACACTAATCTAATCAAAACTAACTACTAAACAAACTAACTAATCTACTATTTACTAACTACTAACTGTAATATAACTTATCTACAAAATATACAATATTCACAAAAATACAGATTTAAATAAAACCTGCAAAACTCATTTGCAATCTGCCCTACGACAGAGAAAGGTATTTCTTTTTTGATTTTATAATTTTATAAACAAGAAATTAAACCTATTGAAATTAAACAATCTAATATACTAAACACACACATATATATCTAATTAAACTACTAATAATATACTAAACAAACATATGACTAACTAACCTGGAAACGCTCCAAATTTGTCCTGTGTATGATGACTTTGAAGCTGGTCGAAGGAAGGAAACTCGCACCGGTTGATCCAAAAGCTTCTCGTAAACGATAGGCTGCAATGCTCTTTGAGTTGTTTACAGGAAAAACAAGACATAAAAAATCATAACAATTATATGATTTATAAATCTCTGCAATAAGGGAAACCTGTTATGCAAAAACTTATATTTGATAATTCAACTTATGAAGAAGAGAAATCTGGCATTCACAAACTGAATCAAGCAACTGCTATGTCTTTAAATACTGGAAGAAATCAGATATGGATTATATTGATTAAATTATATCATTTGCAAAAGATTAAGATAGCTAAAGTAGTCAATAACCAAATGCAAATTGATACACAAGAACATGAACAAAATATTGATATTATGAAAAGCTAAAGTTGTAGCAGAATATCAAATTCTGTCTCGGTCTGTATTAAAATTCCATATCCTTTTTCTCCCACCAATGAGGATCATATTATTACAAAAATAATAAGTATATATAAGTTTTTCCACAGGATAAAACCTCCCTATGGATAGTATCAAACTGTTTACATAATCTGGGAAGATATTCCCAAGATCAACTAAACTAGGAAACTAAAATGAAAGCAAAATATTTCAAATATCCTCCAACTACTCATCAAATCCAATGCAATTTCGAATTCACCTGTACTGGACCAAAAATAACAAGTTAGAGAGATATTTTATGAGCAAAACAATAAAAATCTGATTCCACAGACTTAGCGACAGAATCATCTGATTCTGTAGCTAGTCTAAAATAAGATACAGGATCAGAATCGAAATTAAATCAATTTTTTTTAATAAAATCAAATTTAATTAACAACCAATAACGAATCATTTCATTTGAAAATGTTATATCATTTAAAATCGAATAGGATCAAAATCCAATAACAAAATAGAGAGACAAGGCATACTTTATTTCGATTGTCATCCTAGTCGGGTAGACAGAATCAAAACCAAACAGTTTTGCAAATCATTTCACATCCAATTTTAAGGTAATGCAATCAAATGTTATGTTTTCTTAATGACAAAAGATATGATTAGATCTAAAATAAATTGTTTGAAATTATTATAGCTATCATTGCCACAGGTAGACTAATTCAAACAGGTACGAGAATCAACTCATACAAAATCGTAACCAGATTAATTTGACTTTGATTAGAATCGACATAAGTGATAATTGGTTATTGTAATATAGGCAAATAAACTCGATTGGTTTTGAATGAAATCATTGATTTCAAATGAATCATGACCAAGTTTAACATAGAAACAAATCGTGAATCCGGATATAACCAATCTCATTTTACAAATCAAATTCAAACAGAGTATCTATCGCAAATACGAATCCAACTGATAACATGGTCATGCTAATAGTAAACCAATGCTAATTAACTGGCTGGGTTTTGTATGATCATTATGAATCAAATCCATTTTATGATTTGGGCACGTTGGTACAGGCTTAAAATAAAAAGCAATGTTCGCGAAGAAACAGAGTCACACCGGAAACGATACAAGTTATATTCCTATTGTTTGAAATTCATATGGCACAACAACCGTAACAATTAACCTCATCAAAATCGTTACCAATCATAACGTATGCATCATAGCGAAATCAAAACGAAATGTGATTGTGTTCAAAATTGAATATGAGGAACAGTTTATGTCTAGAATAGATACAAACGACTTCAATTGACAGCAGAGCATCCATTTTAACTCACTCAAACAAATCAAATCCTTATTAAGATCAATCAAATCGATGAAAATCTAATAGAAGCTAAACTGGGAAAAACGAAATTCCATTTAATCAAAGCAAAGCTATGTATAGAATGCATACAATGTAACAGAGCCAATCAATGTTGTGAACAGAGCTGTTTAAAACTGAATTCGAATCGTTATATAAACAAGTGATATCAAAACATACCTGTGTAACGGCAAGGCTTCTCAATTATGCCAACTTAGAATTCACGACAGTCGTGGCTGATTCAACATTTTTAAACAAAATGGAGCCTGACGTCTTTTGTTTCTTGTCTGTCGCTTGTAGCTTGGCCTTTTGACTGGTAAGCAGTGCAACCTGGTCCTCTAAAGATTGAATTCTTGACTGGAGTATTGGGACATCATTATAATATCCCTCTAACCATGAACTTCATTGATCACAAGGTGGCACTGTAGGTTTAGACAGAGCAAGAGAGGGTTTGGATAAATGACCGGGGGCTTCACAAGGCAACTTAATGCCTGGGTAGTTAGGATCGTCTTGTAGGCAGGGGAGTAGGTTTGACACAAAGTCATACGAGGGTTCGGCACACAAACCTTGCGAATAGGGGTATTCGCTAGCCAAGAAATGCTCCACTTCCGAATCAGAGTCCTCACTCAACACAATAGGGTTTGGTTTGACAGGGGGTTTTGGCTTATTTCTTGCCATTCGTGAAATCAGACGTGCATTATTTTTCCCTTTGGCATTTGTAGTATGGTTGGCTTTGGGCTTCTTTATCATAGGCTTAACAGTCTCAACGCTCTTAGACAGAGTGTGGGGTAAGTCAACAGGAGGGTCGATCGAGGGTTTAGGCAGAAGGATATGGTAAGGTACTAGGGGCACAACCTTGACCTCGCTCACCACAGTTTTATCAACCTGTGTAGGGTTCGAATCCTCGAAACCATTCCGAGACACAAAATTGCTCCAACTATCCCTGAGTAGACTCAAATCATAGACAACAATAAGCTTTACCAGCCCATAATGAAAAAGGCTACTATCGTCCTGGTTTGTTATGTACTTCTTCGACATTTTAAACAGGATTCTATGCAAATAATAGGGCATATTGAGTTGATATCCCATAAAAACCATAAGCAAACATAGGTGGTGTAAGAATACAAACCCGTACCGACCTTCGCAGGTGATAAATTGCTTGATTATCATCAATAAATCATGCCAACATTGTTTAAGCATCGTTACTGGAAAACCTTTATCACAGGAGGTAATTTTACGCGACTGGAAGAGAAGTGTCCATGGGGCCTCCTCGACTTTGCAATTCTTGGACCATCATTGTCCAGTGGCAGGCAAACCCATAGCAAGACTGATAAACGGTTGATCAATTTCCAATTGAATATCGCCGACCTTGGCCCGACAGCCATCAAAGGTCATGGAAAATTGTCGAGCTACGCAGAGGTTAAAACCCTCGAATCTTTGTAAATGGAAGCCACCCATTTTCCTCGAGGTGACTACGGGCACTGTCAAACATCAACAGGGCCTGATTGCCATTGGGTTCAACTCGGACGACTGGGGCCATGGTGCGAGCACATGGTAAGGGTTTGGTTCGAATTCACCAACGCACAGGAGCAGAGCTATTCGGTCTAACAGCAATGAACGATCAAAGGGGGAAAGCATTAATGTGCGCATGCGAGGGTGGTGGAGTTATTCACCGCCATGCACAATAGTTATAGTAAATTACAACCGGCAAGTTCCACATCTGTTCAAACAATCATAGCATAGCTCAAAAACCATATCGTTTGGCCAACCAAAGAATGAAATGGTGAGTGTTATGCCAATGCGCCAAATCAACTATAGCTTTTAAAATCATTGACATTCAACGTGAAACCAACACCAAATGTTAGCCATGCGCCATTGTATAAATCAAAAGTTTTAAACCATTGTGCCAATCGTCACTCATAAAATTGACAAGCCAAGAGCTATAAAAAGATTAACATAAGGATCACATCATATATAAAAACAAAAATAAATCATGACCCCTATGCAATTCATAGAATCAATGATTAGGCAAGTCACAAAAAGTATAAATCTATATGCTCAATGCCTCACAAACTTAATAAAATCAAGTTATGCAATCAATATAAGAATGTCCAAATAGGCATAGTTCGAAAATCCTTTCAGCCACATAACAATAAACCAAAGGTAAGATCCATAGAAAATATCGATAAAAAGATGACGACAGTTCAAATAGTGATCGAAATGTGACCTCAAAAGGAGAAGTTTTCACGCTTACAGTCGTGAAAACTTAATGGAAACAAATTTGCAAGTGTCGCAAGAAATGAAAATATCGTCTATTTGAAAGATGCGACGACAATTTGAAGTTCGGAAGAGATAGGTGTAGGCAGCTTATAGGACATTAGAAAAAATTGAATTGGCTGCCAACAATGGCGACACACTGGTAGAAGCAGTTATCTCTGTCAAAAGAAATAAATTCAGATTAGGACAACAAAGAAAATTTCAACTCAAAAACAACAACCAGAAAATCGTACAAACATCATCATTAATCATTTTTTCCAGCAGTGTTTTAAAAGATGAAAACCAATAACAGTCTTAAGATCAGCAAGTCATGATATTAAAGATAAAATATTCGATACTGTTGGCATGGCCACTGCTGCCAGCATGCGTCCATAGCCTCGACAGGGTTGCCATTTAACCCACTCTGACATCTGTATCCTGTCAAGAATTTCTGGATCAGAATAAAGGACATTAAAGAGGTTTCTTATAATTTTTTGTAGATTCGCATGTACCCGACATTGCTTCGCTGCCAGCGGACCTGTTCAGTACCCCGGCGAAGTTTTCTTGGCACCATGCATGCATTTACCTGCTGCCAGCAGACCTGTTCAGTATCTTGGCAGGTTTACAAGGACTTCCCACAGCTGTTATTCATAATTTTATTTTGTTTTTCTTTTGAAGATATATGGCTGAGCGGGGTGACGTTGAAAATTCTGATATTTTAACATATATTTTTTAGACCTCATCATAATTTTTTAGCACCGTCCTTTATTTAGTTCCAGAGATTTTTTACAACTTCCTATGACAGGGAGACATCTTTTGAGTCATTCCTTTACAGAAAAGGGACAGCGTAAAAAGATAATAGATTATCATGACAAACTTTGCTCAGAGATTGAAATCAGTAAACTTATTTCAAACAACAAAATTCTCCAACATAGATATAAGTTCAGCAACATATCATTGATGTATGTACAAACTTTCAGAAGTTGTTTCAGCAAAGAAATTTTTCTTATCGTCTTTGTCTGAATAGCTCAGTGTACAGGTATGTATATTGTTCAAACAAAAAAAAAAACACAAACTGATCAATCAAATCAAAACCAAAATAGAAAGCAAAATGCAAAGCAAACAAAAATGAAATATTTACATAATATACAAGGGTAGTTATCAAGCAAAGTATCTCTTCAGGGCTTGGCCATTCACCGGATAGGTGTCAAGATGCCCTTCAAGATTCTGTAATCAAAAGGAACTAGGACCCAACTTTTCAGCAATTAAAAACGGCCCAAGCCATAAGTTTTGAAACTTGGTGTGCTCACCCTTTCCTTCGTGTGGTTTGTCCCACTTCAAGACGAGATCGCCTACTTCAAAGTTCCTATCAGAAGCAGAATTAGAATCGAACCATCTTTTAATCAATTGTTGATGTTGATCTAACTTACGCTTAGCTTGCTCTCTTACTTCTTCCAACTTCATCAAAGCGTTAATGCGGCTTTCTAAAGGGGGACAATCTTCTTCTTGGAATTTTTGTGACAACTGAAGTGACGGAAGAAGAATGTGAGGTGGCAGAATGGCTTCTCTTCCATAAATGAGAAAAAAGTGGGAGTTACCTATAGCGGCTTTGGGTGTCACCCTATCAGCCCACAGTGCGTTCAACAGTGCATTGTGCCAGTTCTTGTGATTTTCAGCCATGGTTCTCTTGATAATTTTGATCAAGTTCTTGTTGGTTGATTCTGCTAAGCCGTTGCCCTGGGGGTAATAAATTTCAGAATAATTCAGCTTTATTCCTTTTTCCAAAGAAAACTCGCTCATCTCAAGAGAAGAAAATTATGAAGTGTTGTCAAAGACTAGACAATCAGGAATACCGAAATGAGTGATAATATTCGAGTTTAGAAAAGCGATTACCTGATTGGTGCTAATAGTTCTTAGTGCAGCAGCTTCGGACCATCGAGTAAAGTAGTCTGTGGCTGTCACAATATACTTGTGATGTTGTGAGGACGGAGGGTTAACAGGACCTATGATATCAAGGCCCCATTGCTGGAAAGGAGAATCCACCGAGATGGGTTGCAAGGGAAAGGTTGGTTTTTGTAACCGCCCTGATGCTTTCTGACAAATGATACATTTACGACACAAGGCATGGGAGTCCTTTAAAAATGTGTGCCAGTAGTAACTGGATCTTAAAACCTTATGAGCAGTAGTGTCTCCACTGAAGTGACCACCAGCTTCTCCTACATGCAACTCAAGCAAGACTTTTTCTGCTTCGTCTTTCTCGAGATAGCGCATCAGTACGCCGTCAAAATTATGACGAAACAGTATACCGTTAACTAGATGAAAGGAGGCGGACTTTAGTCTCAATGCTCTTCTCTTGGTAGGGTCAAGGTGATGGGGTGTTGATCCATGTTCAAGACAGAATCTAATATCGTCGTACTAGGGACTAACGAGGTTTTGTGCGCAACAAATCAAACTTTGATCGCGTTGTTCTAGGTTTGACGTATCACCATCTTCTTATTGTCCTGTTTCTGAATCAACAACCAACTTACACAACCCCTGGCCTCTTACGATATGAGCTGGGGTGATTTCCAAGTCATACTCCTGCAAGGAGGTGACCCAGTTGGCTCTCTTCTCTCCTAACTCCTTCTGCACTAACAAGTTCCTCACGGCAGGGTAGGGGACAATGACTTTCGTCCTTGACTTCAAAAGATAGGACCAAAAATGCTTGACTGCTTTGAAAACAGCATAGGCTTTCCGATCGACTGCTGGGTAGTTAATTTCAGCACCTTTGAAAGCAGAGCTCATAAAGGCGATGGGTACTTCGTTGTTCTTGGAATTCTTCTGAGTTAGGACTGTGGCATAGGAACGATCAGAGGCAAAAGTATAGAGTGTAAAATCTTGAGAGAAGTCAGGGCTCATGAGAGACGGAGCGTCAATTATGGCCTTCTTTATAGCATTGAAAGCTTTATTTTCTGTGGCTCCCCAATGGTATTGGGTGTCTTTCTTAATCAGGTTATGTAGAGGCCTGACCATTTCGGAGAAGCTGGGGACAAATCTTCTCACGAAGTTCATCTGGCCTAGGAAAGACTGCATGGATTTCTTGGATGTAGGAGGGGGAATTTTAGCGATGACTTGAGTCCTCTCAGGGTCAATAATCATCCCATCACTAGACACAATGAATCCTAGTAGTTTACCTTGTTCTACTGCAAAGATGGACTTTTTGGGGTTCAAGGAGATGTCGTATTTATGACATCATAGCAGAACTGCTCGTAAGTGAGCTAGATGATCGTCTTTGTTTTTAGAATAAATGGTTACATCATCTAAGTAAACTATGATGGAGTGATTGATTAAACATCGAAAATCAATGTCCATTTCTCTCGGAAAGGTAGCACCAGCGTTAATCAATCCAAAGGGCATTTTGGGATAAGCATAAGTGCCCCACAGGGTACGGAAGGTAGTTTTTAGTTGGTCTGGTGGAGACATCAGGACTTGGTTGTATCCTGAGAAACCATCCAATAAAGATAGCCTCTCGGAACCAGATACATGTTGCAGGATCAGTTCCATGGGTGGGACGGGATAATTGTCTTTGTCAGATGCTTTGTTGAGGTTTCGGAAATCGACGCAAAGTCGAAATTCCCCGTTTTTCTTCTGAACCGGGACAAGGTTGGACACCCATTGAGTGTGTCTAACAGGAAAAATTATTTTAGCACTTAGGAGTTTATTCAATTCTTTTTGAACGGTCGGTTCTAGTTTAGGGTGCATTTTCCTCAGTTTCTGTTGGAATGGTAAGGTTTGGGGCTTCATCGGTATGACATGCTGTATGATATTAGGATCGAATGTTTTAAGATCATCGTATGTCCATGCAAAGACATCCTTAAATTATTTGAATAATTTAACAAAAGCAACTTTTTCTTGTCTAGAACATCCCAAGCCTAGATTAATGCACTGAGGATTTTCACTAGTTCCTAAATTGACTTTTTCATAAGACAATGAGGAACTATTGGTTTTACAATTGATCGTCTTTTTAAATTTATCTTTAAAATCATAAAACTTTTCTAACCTAACTACGGATTTGGGTATGAAATTTACCATGTTCGATAGAACTTCAAGAGATTTCGGATCAGGTATTACCGTAAAATCGTGCAAATTGTCATCGTGCGTGCGTTCATCTATCACCGCGCCTTGAAAAGTTTCTTCCATGTGCAGAAAGTTAATAATTTGTTGATCATTGTCAAATACTCTCCAGTTTGTGACATTGTCAGGAACAGATGGTCGAAATAGTAGCGCGACGGAGATTGCGTTTGGAGATAAGCCTTCTGCAGGAAGAAGTTTAGAAGTTCCATTAGCTAGTAGATCTGCTTCAGCATTATTTAATCTAGGAATGGAATTTATATTGAAAGCGGAAAATTTGTTCATTAAACTCCATACCTCAGACTGGTAACTTTTGAGATGCGGGGAAAGACAGTGTATAGAATCCCTTACCTGTCTAACCACTATTTCAGAGTCGCCAAATACAACCAGGTTTTGAATGTTCATATCCAGAGCTTTTCTGAGACCTTGCAATAAAGCCTCATATTCTGCAGTATTGTTAGTACATTCAAATTCTAGTCTACAAGCCATTAATGTCTTGTTACCTGCCAGATCGATAATGATGCAGCCTGCACCAACTCCTTCTTTAGACTTGGAACCGTCGAAATATAGAGACCAAATTTGGTTTCCATCGGGCGCATGGAACTGTTGCATAGAAGTTGTTGGTTGCATGTATGCTACGATCTCGAACTGCTGTTCTGGATTGTTTATAGGTGAAACCTCAGCCATGAAATTTCTGAAGAAGGTGTCCATCCCTTGGACTTCAGGTGAATCAGCAGGAGGTGTATATGGTTCGTTAGGATCGTTCAAATCTATGACCGTGAACTTAAGGTAACGTTCACGATTCACTCTGATCTTGTTAGTCTTATCGTTCTCTAGAAGCCATAAGTGAGACCAGTCTGTTGCGAAGTAACCATGTAGTTGCTCCGACCAGTCCCTGCTTAAAAATAGACCATACACTTCTAGAATATCCAGCACAATTATATCAATAACCTAATGAACCTTTGGGTTAGACGATAATCTAATCAATACATTTTTTAGTTCGCCTATAACTTTAACATTTGTCCAATCAAGTTGTATGATTTTCAAAGTAGATGGTTCCACTTCAGCGTTAATCTTCTGGCAGACAGACCAAGGCATCACATTAGATGACGCTCCTGAGTCAACCATACAATTATGCACATTTCTGTTGAAAATTTCGAAAGTTAAAAGAAAAGGAGGTACATTCTTGCGAGTACTAAGAGTGGTAGCTTGTGGTTTTTTACTCGCAATTTCTAATGCTACTTTATCTACATTATTTACATTATTTACAGGAACTACAGGAAGGCTTCCTTTATCTTGAGGATCAGGATTATTTTTAGTGTAAGTCTTTTGCGGAACTTTGCTTTGCACAACCTTGTTACCATTTGAGTTACCATTTTTGTCGTTCTCTGAAATATTTTGCAACATTTTTTGTAACAAAAATGGAAACTTCAACAACTCATAAATAGAAATGTTAGCCCTTAATTTTTTAAGATATTCAACAACATCATAATCTAATTTGGGGTTGGCATTGCTCTGTTTAGTTTCTTCTGATTTAGATGGCTTTGGAGGTGAAGTTGTAGTGTTCTCGGTAGAAGGTTTGTTTGCGGTCTTGCTCCTAGTGCTATAAGGGTGAACAGTCTCGAAGTTAGCTTGAAAGATGTTATCCGAGAAGTGTCCAAAAATGTTCGGAGAAGACTCTTCTTCTTGAACTATCTCTGGTTCTGCTACCTCCTCAGGAATCTCAGGAGGCATCAAGTTATATTGGGCTTCTAGAATTGTTTGCAGAGTGCATTGCAAAATTTCTAGATTGAGGCCTTCGGTGGTTGGGTTAGGTCAGTTGGTGGGAAAGGGCTTTCGGAAAGGAGCTTTGTAGGGTCCTTTACTCGAAGAAGCTTCTTCAATTGACCTTTTTAAGTCTATAACTTGATTAGACAGTTTTTGAACAACTTTAGTTAGGTTTTCCAAATCAGAGTTTCCAGGTTGTGTTTTACTTTGAGTAGGTCTAGTGAGAATTTCAATCTTCTTTTTGGAAGAAGAACTAGTTTCGGTTTCATTGCTAGAAGAGTCCTTAAGACTAAGTATGTCTTTTTCAATCTGGGTAGCCTCTTCGAAGGCTTCTAACAATGTGGCCTTTTTAGATCGTTTAACCCAAATAGCTATACTTTGATGTAACGCTTTAGTGTAGTAAGCTATTACAAGACTCTCAGCAGGCATAGAATCTGCAGGGATTCGATTTTTAAGCGTTAAGAATCTTTGATTTAAATCCTTGACTTTTTCTTTTGGGTTCATTTTTAAGCTTGAAAGATCCATGACTAAGACTTCCGGAGGTTTACCATCTCCGAATTTTTCCAAAAAGCATGACTCAAACTTTTCCCAAGACACTATGGTATGGGGATGTTGGGCAAAGTACCAAGTGGATACATTACCCTCAAAATTATAAGGGAACAACCTACAGACAACGTCTTCATGTTCAACATTGCGGAGTCTAATGTCTAACATAATTTTTTTGATATGATCTTCAGCTATTTGTTTTGAATCGGGATCAAACTTGGGAATCCATTTCTCCGGGTGCTTAGGTAAAGGGTGTTGGGCTCCAAGTACAACTACAGCATCCTGGTCCAACCAGGGTCTAGCAGGGTTGTTCTAATTTTCCATTGGGGTAGTGGGTGTGGAAGGATGAGAAGGTGAGTTGCCTTTGTAAGAAGAGGAATCTCAGCCAGAAGAGGAAGGAGATGAGGGAGGTGGTGAAGGAGGTATCCCAAATCCTCCTGTAGCAGGATTTAAGTTTGGATCTGTAGGATTCACAGTGAGGTTAGTGTCACCTAATTGTTCTCTGATATCAAAGAAGTCCAAAGGTTGACCCCACGGACGGTTTGGTTTCCTAAGACGAGCTAAGGCACTATGTGTTTTAATAAGATACTAGCGGACAATCTCTTGGATGTCACCACCTGTAGGATTAGGGGTTGCTGGCTCAACTGTGATCTGCGGATCTTCGGTTGAAGTAGTTGTTGTTTGAAGGGGAATATTATCTTGTGAATGGATTCTAGTCACTATAGGTGAGTGATTAGGAGGGGGAGGAGTCTTGCGACTGCCTCGTGCCATTAATTAAGTTCAAGCCCTCCTTCTAGCGCCATTTGTTGATGGGCAAAATTGATCGTCTGTCAACTAAGAGAGTGGAACCGGTCCGGGGTTGTCTAATAACCCAAGTTGTTTGGAATGAACCACCCTGACAGGTTTAACGGCTCCGTTAGTCGTTCTAAGGTCCTAGGAAAACCAAAGAGAAAACTAATCTAAACTAACTAATCTAACTAAAACAAATAAAACAAACTAAATTAACTAAACTAAATAAAATGAACTAACTAAAAACAAACTAAATTAACTAAACTAAATAAAACAAACTAATACACTAATATAATCAAAAAAACTACTAAACAAACTAACTAATCTACTATTTACTAACTACTAACTGTAATATAACTTATCTACAAAATATACAATATTCACAAAAATACAGATTTAAATAAAACTTGCAAAACTCATTTGCAATCTGCCCTACGACAGAGAAAGGTATTTCTTTTTTGATTTTATAATTTTATAAACAAGAAATAAAACCTACTGAAATTAAACAATCTAATATACTAAACACACATATATATCTAATTAAACTACTAATAATATACTAAACAAACATATGACTAACTGACCTGGAAACGCTCCAAATTTGTCCTGTGTATGATGACTTCGAAGCTGGTCGGAGGAAGGAAACTCGCACCGGTTGATCCAGAAGCTTCTCGTAAACGATAGGCTGCAATGCTCTTTGAGTTGTTTACAGGACAAACAAGACATAAAAAATCATAACAATTATATGATTTATAAATCTCTGCAATAAGGGAAACTTGTTATGCAAAAAGTTATATTTGATAATTCAACTTATGAAGAAGAGAAATCTGGCATTCACAAACTGAATCAAGCAACTGCTATGTCTTTAAATACTGGAATAAATCAGATATGGATTATATTGATTAAATTCTATCATTTGCAAAAGATTAATATAGCTAAATTAGTCATTAACCAAATGCAAATTGATACACAAGAACATGAACAAAATATTGATATTATGAAAAGCTAAAGATGTAGCAGAATATCAAATTTTGTCTCAGTTTGTATTAAAATTTCATATCCTTGTTCTCCCACCAATGAGGATCATATTATTACAAAAATAATAAGTATATATAAGTTTTTCCACAGGGTAAAACCTCCCTGTGGATAGTATCAAACTGTTTACATAATCTGGGAAGATATTCCCAAGATCAACTAAACTAGGAAACTAAAATGGAAGTAAAATATTTCAAATATCCTCCAACTCCTCATCAAATCCAATGAAATTTCGAATTCACCTGTAAT
Organism: Picea engelmannii; assembly: GCA_009831015.1. Classification (NCBI taxonomy): domain Eukaryota; kingdom Viridiplantae; phylum Streptophyta; class Pinopsida; order Pinales; family Pinaceae; genus Picea; species Picea engelmannii. Next base: position 1,157,487 of record ML779473.1, read on the forward strand.
GGACCAAAAATAACAAGTTAGAGAGATATTTTATAAGCAAAACAATAAAAATCTGATTCCACGGTCTTAGCTACAGAATCATCTCATTCTGTAGCTAGTCTAAACTAAGATACAGGATCAGAATCGAAATTAAATCAAATCTTTTTAATAAAATCAAATTTAATTAACAACCAATAACGAATCATTTCATTTGAAAAATTTATATCATTTAAAATCGAATAGGATCAAAATCCAATAACAAAATAGAGAGACAAGGCATACTTTATTTCGATTGTCATCCTAGTCGGGTAGACAAAATCAAAACCAAACAGTTTTGCAAATCGTTTCACGTCCAATTTGAAGGTAATGCAATCAAACGTTATGTTTTCTTAATGACAAAAGATACGATCAGATCTAAACTAAATCGTTTGAAATTATTATAGCTGTCATTGCCACAGGTAGATTAATTCAAACAGGTACGAGAATCAACTCATACAAAATCGTAACCAGATTAATTTGACTTTGATTAGAATCGACATAAGTGATAATTGGTTACTGTAATATAGGCAAATAAACTCGATTGGTTTTGAACGAAATCATTGATTTCAAACGAATCATGACCGAGTTTAACATAGAAACAAATCGTGAATCCGGATATAACCAATCTCATTTTACAAATCAAATTCAAACAGAGTATCTATCGCAATTACGAATCCAACAGATAACATGGTCGTGCTAACAGTAAACCAATTCTAATTAACCGGTTGGGTTTTGTATGATCGTTATGAATCAAATCCATTTTATGATTTGGGCGCGTTGGTACAGGCTTAAAATTAAAAGCAATGTTCACGAAGAAACAGAATCACACCGGAAACGATACAAGTTATATTCCTGTTGTTTGAAAGTCATATGGCACAACAACCATAACAATTAACCTCATCAAAATCATTACCAATCATAACGTATTCATCATAACGAAATCGAAACGAAATGTGATTGTGTTCAAAATTGAATATGAGAAATAGTTTCTGTCTAGAATAGATACAAACGACTTCAATTGACAGCAGAGCATCCATTTTAGCTCACTCAAACAAATCAAATCCTTATTAAGATCAATCAAATCGATGAAAATCTAATAGAAGCTAAACTGGGAAAAACGAAATTCCATTTAATCAAAGCAAAGCTATGTATAGAATGCATACAATGTAACAGAGTCAATCAATGCTATGAATAGAGTTGTTTAAAACTGAATTTGAATCGTTATATAAACAAGTGATATCAAAACATACATGTGTAACGGCGAGGCTTCTCAATTATGCCAACTTATAATTCACGACAGTTGTGGATGATTCCACATTTTTAAACAAAATGGAGCCTGTCGTCTTTTGTTTCTTGTCTGTCTCTTGTAGCTTGGCCTTTTGACTGGTAAGCAGTGCAACCTAGTCCTCTAAAGATTGAATTCTTGACTGGAGTATTGGGACATCATTATAATATCTCTCTAACCACGAACTGCATTGATCACAAGGTGGCACTATAGGTTTAGACAGAGTAGGAGAGGGTTTGGATAAATGACTGGGGGCTTCACAAGGCAACTTAATGCCTGGGTAGTTAGGGTCATCTTGTAGGCAGGGGGGTAGGTTTGACACAAAGTCATACGAGGGTTCGGCACACAAACCTTGCGAATAGGGGTATTCGCTAGCCAAGAAACGCTCCACTTCTGAATCAGAGTCCTCACTCAACACAATAGGGTTTGATTCGACAGGGGGTTTTGGCTTATTTCTTGCCATTCGTGAAATCAGACGTGCATTCTTTTTCTCTTTGGCGTTTGTAGTATGGTTGGCTTTGGGATTCTTGCTCATAGGCTTAACAGTCTCAACGCTCTTAGACAGAGTGTGGGGTAAGTCAACAGGAGGGTCGGTCGAGGGTTTAGGTAGAAGGATATGGTAGGGTACTGGGGGCACAACCTTGACCCCGCTACCACAGGTTTATCAACATGTGCAGGGTTTGAATCCTCGAAACCATTCCGAGCCACAAAATTTCTCCAACTATCCCCGAGCAGACTCAAATGACAGACAACAATAAGCTTTACCAGCCCATAATGAAAAAGGCTACTATCGGCCTGGTTTCTTTTGTACTTTTTCAACATTTTAAACAGGCTTCTATGCAAATAATAGGGCATATTGAGTTGATATCCCATAAAAACCATAAGCAAACGTAGGTGGTGTAAGAATACAAACTTGTACCGACCTTCGCAGGTGATAAATTGCTTGATTATCATCAATAAATCGTGCCAACGTTGTTTAAGCATCATTACTGGCAAACCTTTATCACAGGAGGTAATTTTACGCGACTTGAAGAGCAGTGTCCATGGGACCTCCTCGACTTTGCAATTCTTGGACCATCATTGTCCAGTGGCAGGCAAACCCGTAGCAAGACTGATAAACTGTTCATCAATTTCTAATTGAATATCGCCGACCTTGGATCGACAGCCATCAAAGGTCATGGAAAATTGTCGAGCTACGCAGAGGTTAAAACCCTCGAATCTTTGTATAAATGGAAGCCACCCATTTTCCTCGAGGTCACTATGAGCATTGTCAAACATCAACAGGGCTTGATTACCATTGGGTTCAACTCGGACGACTGGGGCCATGGTGCGAGCACATGGTAAGGGTTTGGTTCGAATTCACCAACGCACGGGAGCAGAGCTATTCGGTCTAACAGCAATGAACGATCAAAGGGGGAAAGCATTAATGCGCGCATGCGAGGGTGGTGGAGTTATTCACCGCCATGCACAATAGTTATGGTAAAGTACAACCGACAAGTTCCACGTCTATTCAAACAATCATAGCATAGCTCAAAAACCATATCATTTGGCCAACCAAAGAATGAAATGGTGAGTGCTATGCGAACGCGCCAAATCAACTATAGCTTTTAAAATCATTGACATTCAACTCGAAACCAACACCAAATGTTAGCCATGCGCCATTGTATAAATCAAAAGTTTTAAACCATTGTGCCAATCGATACTCATAAAATTGACAAGCCAAGAGCTATAAAAAGATTAACATAAGAATCACATCATATATAAAAACAAAAATAAATCATGACCCCTATGCAATTCATAGAATCAATGATTAGGCAAGTCACAAAAAGTATAAATATATATGCTCAATGCCTCACAAACTTAATAAAATCAAGTTATGCAATCGATATAAGAATGTCCAAATAGGCATAGTTCGAAAATCCTTTCAGCCACATAACGATAAACCAAAGGTAAGAGCCATAGAAAATATCGATAAAAAGATGACGACAGTTCAAATAGTGATCGAAATGTGACCTCGAAAGGAGAAGTTTTCACGCTTACAGTCATGAAAACTTAATGGAAACAAATTTGCAAGTGTCACAAGAAATGAAAATATCGTCTATTTGAAAGATGCGACGACAATTTGAAGTTCGGAAGACATAGATGTAGGCAGCTTATAGGACAATAGAAAAAATTGAATTGGTTGTCAACACGGCGTCAGAAATTTTTTAGGAGGATACCAATGGGAACATACATAAGGATATCATCAAGTCTTGATCTGCCCACTAAGAAAGCGACACGATGGGACGTTTTAGCTCTAAGATATGATGGATCTGAAGAATTTAAAGAACTAATTAATTCCAAAATCCTGCATTAGTTGCTAATTCGTGCGTGAATCAAAAGGATCGTTTGAGAGATCGTGATATAGTGCATCACCCTCCGCGCCCCCATCGTCGACTCACGTAGAATTTATTTGCAGATATCCAGCTGTAGGTTGTTTTGAATTTCACCCATCACTTGAATTAATTGGTTGATATGACTAGTAGGATCTCTCCCATTAAATCCATTTGGGTCATTGTAAATAAGATTATTCTATGCACAAGGAAGTTAGGAACATCTAAAGGAGGGAGACGAGCAATCTGGGGAAAGCTTCCAAGGTCCAGTGAGTATTAGACAACAGGTTTAGTAAGCGTTACATGTATGTGCCGGTCCATGGATGTTTTACGCTTCATTTTATATGTTTTTATCCAATGTTACTCTGTACACATGCCTGAAGGATCATTTTTGGTTGCAAGAACAATTCCTCCAAAGAAACATACTACCATGAAATATCCAAGAGTGCCAAAGCTACAGGAACCAGATGTGGGAGAAGGTTCTTCCCCAGCAGTCACAAAACAACTAGACTTTGCTCCAAAGTCGGTGCCCATCATCAAAACATCCACCAAGAAGTCTTTCATTCAGCCCCCAGCCTTTGGAGACACAAAGGCGAACATCGGGACCAAGACAGTGTTCTCGCACTGGGAAGAAATTTTCAAGAAAATCAAGTGAGAGGAATTCCCTGAGTATACCCCGCACAGTGATCCTGATACAAGAAAACTCGACGATGAAGTCCTCCCGAATGTCCGAAAGGCGTACCTGCACATGGCGGTGAGTAGGACTCTGGTATTACCCTGCATAGAACAATTGAAATGGATTACTGATCACACTGACACGCAAAGATGTTTGATTAATGACGACAATGGTGGATGTGTTGGGGTTTTCCTTCCAGTGGAAGTACAGAATTATTACAAGCTCAGAGAGCTGGAAGAATGGCTAAATACCAATTTTTTTGTAAGCTTCTATGAGAAACATGACACTAGCAAGGTGATGGCATATTGGTGGAGAGAGGATAAAAATTTCACCAATCGGACCTTCGACTGGTACTCGACAGCCAACCTAAGGGGGCCATACATTTATCTAATGGCCCTCCTTTGTCGATTGCATGGGGAGAAATACTGCTCCAGGTTTTCAAAGGCTTAGATGCCTCTAGCTTATACTATAGACACTTCTGGAATAAGTTTCAATTGGGGTGCCATCATCTCCAAACAGCTAAGCACTTGCATACGACAAGCTCAAACACTGAAAGAGGGAGAGACCCTGTCCTTTTACATGGAATCTTATTTATTGGATGTCGTCTGCGCTAGAAATTCCTTTGTTGGCACACCTCAGAGCTCCTGGTCCATCTTTATTTCGACATCTTGTGGGAGAACAGGTACAAGAAATCCTACTCTCTCATCTGTGACCCATTTATCGCACGCATTTATTTATTTTTGTTCAAGAAAGAGTGCCCAAGGCTGTCGGATGCATCCAAAAAGATTATATCGAAAGTTGGCCACTGGTATCTCGATGAGCACGATACCTACCTCGGGGTTTTTGATGCCACCGGAGCACCCCATATGCTACCTGTATATGTCCCCGATCGACTAATAGTAGGGTAAATATGTTATCAAACCATCCTGCAAAGTTACAATGCTACTTTGGTAAAAGATAAGAAGCGGGCCTTCATACCCTATGGATTTCATGTTGGTTTTTACATAGTAAAGGACACTGCTCAAGACAAATGAGAAGGGTTGAACCAACTGGAGTTCTGTTTCCAGACCGGTCTCTTTTGCAAGCACGAATCAAAAGGTTTAGTCCTGAAGCACACATCACAAGTATCATCATGTTGGTCATATGCCCATGACAGGTTTGAAGATGAAATATTCACTGAAAATTCTCAAGACTCGGAAGAGGTGATGATGAGGATGGATGACCCTAAGGAAACTAGGTTCAAGGCTATGAGTTGGGGTGATCAAGTGACATTCCTGGAACAAACAGTTCAAAATACCATCAGGACGAAATAAGAAATGATATCAGTCGGAGCGGTGGAATCTCCCTAGGAATCCACTGAAACAGCAGAGATTTCCCAGGTAACCCCGGTACAAGATAAAAAATTTCCCGAGGCTCAAGATGCATGGGAGGTAGGGGTACTTATGTATCAATAGGGCCAGCAGATAATTAAGTGGATGTGGGATAACCCGAACCTCATCAGGATGCCAAGGCTTCCGACCGATAGACCAGAAGAAATCCCAGTGGGGCCAAGCGGCCCTCATTTCATAAACCTTGGTAACATCAATGGGTCAGGTGACCTTGATTCCACAATGCCACCAGTCAAATCACCGGTAGGTGTGATGACTCAACCAGAGATGGGTTGCGTATCAGTGAAAACAAGCATGCCTAATCCTTTGAGCGAGTTTATAAATATATATCGTGATGATGAGAGCCCAGAGGCATCACGCGAGACCCCTATGTGTATCCAGGAGGAAAAGGGATCTGAAAAGACTTCTTCTCCTAATCCCAGGGTTCAATCCCAGGAGGTCCCATGAAAGGAAATAGAACCTGAAAGTGTTCTCAGCACAAAGAGGCCTGATGCACCGGAAACTCAAGCAGATAGCCCGAAGGACAAGTCAGAACCGGACGAGCCTAAGGAAGGATCCCCACAAAATGAAATCGACGTTCCAACAGTCGATGAAGAAGTAAGTATCGAGTCTTTTCCTAATGCCTCTATTTTTCTCAATACTCAGATCTTCGATAAGCGACAAGTAGAGGCCAAGCCTTCAAAGCACAATAAAGAAGTTCATGAACACAATCTTGAATAAGTATACACCACTGGAAATATGGGAAACACACTCACATGGGATGATCAGCAGATTCCCAAACCTGTAGATGAGGTAGCCGATATATACGTGATCTTCTACGATCGAAAGAGAAAGGCCATCATCCAAAGAACCACAAATAAAAAGAGGATCACGTTTGATTGCTCCATCCTCATCACCACAGAGAAGAATTTAATAAACACAGAAAATGCTTGAACATATGAGCTCATCGACATGGGGATGGCGATCTCAAATGCCACCCTGGATAGAGCCAAATGGGATGAAAAAGAGTTGGTCTCCACCTTGAAGGAACTATAACATTTGTGCCACGTGGACAAATAATATAAGGGAACCACTCAAACCGCGGTATACCTAAGAAGCGAGTTCAAAGAATCTTACAACAAGTTCAAAAAAAAGAGGCACCTATTTACTGTGAAGATAGTCGAGCTCCAGGAAGACACTCTCATGGCATTCTCAACATGCAAGGATATGGAGAGGTGGTATGAAAAGGTGCAGCAAGCCACAGGGCAGAGATAAAGAAGAACACGTCATCCGAATGTTGAGCAAAAGTAGCATTGATCGCATGAAGCGATCAACCGATTATTGGGCTAAGATGTCTCAGGGACCACACCGGGAAATTCAAGAGCAGTGGGCCAAGTGCGAGAAACATTGGGGTAAAATCAACAAGGCGATTAAGGAAATAAAACTCCTTGAGTTCGGTGCCCCCAACGAATTCGTCGACTTGTGCAACATAGTCGGATCACATACCAAGAAAGATTCATTATGGGTCAAAGAGCTAGCGAAGGTGACCGACGCAGTCCCGGGATAAGTGCAATGATTTATGGAACATCTGATTAAGTCTCAGACTGTTCTATAGCAGTTAAACACTAGTCTAGTGAAGTACCAGGCGCATGCGGTGGAGATCAGAGGAATTTACGCGGCTACAATGGAACAACACATATTTCCATGGGCCCAAATTTGTGAGGAACTATTCATCAATTGGTCGGAGTATGAGAAAAGTCACCCCTTTCAAGCGATATCTTCAGTTGATTGTTAAAGAAACTGTTATAACAAGACGCCACGTGGCGAATTTTGTTTTGTTAAACTACACTTAGTTGTTATTTTCAATTGAATTTTATGTTATAAATAAGAACGTCGACCAATTAATTAGAGGTCGATGGTTGTTGCAAGAAACTCTTATGTTTTGGTTTTGTCAAGAATTATTTCTAAGCTACTGTTAATAGAGAAGTCCTTATGGACCAGAGACAAAGTTATTTTCATCAAACGCATCTATGATTGGACGTGGAGAAGAACTATTTCCTATCTCGTTTCATGAATGATGTTGTAATGAGTAAGAGATATTTAATCTATCGTCAAGTTATCTGGTGCAATGTTTTTTTGTTATTTACTTTAATGATGAAGATGAATCGTTGTGTTATCATGTGATGGATGATTAGTGTAGGTGAATTATTTTTCTTTCCATTATCATATCGCATATGTGTTTTCTTTCTGATAATTAAGTGTCTCAGATAGTAATCAAATGCTCACATGGTTAACGTATTAGTACTAGGCCTTGGGGTATAATATTGTCATCCGCATGCTTGAGTAGTGGGTTATCCCAAGCTTAGCCTCTTCCCCAATAGTTAGAACTTAATCCTGCTTGTTTCCAAGTTGGTTTATACCAGCTTACATCTCATATCGGTCCCACCCAAGAGAAAAATACAAAAAGAGATAGTCAAAACTGAAGGAGGAGCCTTAACAAGAAAACATAAATCCCATCGATAAATTGGTTGGATCGCAATATCTGGAGAACCATTCCACCATTAAACGTTGCAGAGTCTAATTAGGCCTCGATGGTGGGTTTGGTTCCTACTATTGAATTAAAGAATTTAGGACCCATCAACAGAATTGGCGCTAGAAGGAGGGTCTGAGAATGAATGGATGAAAACATATTTCACATAGTACTTCAAACATCCTATAGATTCATAAAAGCCCACATGCATGGCTAGTCATTCCCAAGACAGCCCACATACACTAAGTACTCCTGAAATGAGTGACTCACCCCAGCCCGAGGAATAACGATTTTTCCCTGATATACCTTATGTTCTTCCTCACGAGGAATTAAATCAATTCAGAAGAATCACAAGAGCCTACACTCGACAGATCGGTGTGCTACCCCTATCTCCTCTACTTCCTCGAAGAAAACCAATAAGAAAACCAGTGGTCAACACCCCCAATGAGGTTTTCGTGCACACAGTTGAAGATCTAATAGATTTTGTAATCACTGAAATCAAACACCCTCTGAATAGTATCCCTAAAACGTCGGTCGACAACGTCTCCGAGCCAGACGATTTTTTGGAAGAAGAAGAGTTTAATTCAAAATTCTGAAGGTATGGAGAACAACAATGACCATGAGGAAGAAGGGGAAAACCCACCTCAAAACAACCAAACTTGGTTGGCCAGAGACGCTTTGGCTATCCCAGGATGAGTACACAATCCTCCCCAACACCTGAAGAAGTTACTCCTTAAATTTGACCCCGAAACCTCAGGATTTCCTAAAGATCGTATCAAGAAGTTCAAACTAGCGATCAAACTTATGAAAGTCCAACATGAAGACGTAGTATGCAGAATTTTCCCCTATACGTTTGAAAATTCCACTTCCACGTGGTATTTTAATCTACCTGTAGGATCTATAACTAGATATACGAAGTTTTAGAAAGATTTTCTAGACAAATTTGCTGAAGAAACCACTACAGGATCTTTGATGGTTGAATTTTTCACCGCCACCATGAGTTCGAAAGAAAAGGTTAAAGATTTCAATCAAAGATTCACAACCATATTGAACAAGTTCTAGCCCGAAGATAAACCTACTCAGGAGATGCAAATCAAAGTAAATGCTAATGCGCTACCAACCTCTATTTCCATGTTTGTGAAAAGGGTTTCCAAACAAACCCTAGCTCAGAATTTTGAAGAAGACAAAATGGTAGAATTCCAAATGAAAGGGTGTAAAGAAGGTCAGGTCTCTTTAGTTAAGAAAGAAGTTCAACCTCCTCCCAGGAGAGGACTCCTTTTGAATAGACCACCGGGAAAACAAGCAGAACAAACTCCCAACAAGGGTAATGGAGACATAGGAGACCTACAATGCATGGTCAAGAAATTATCAAACGAGATCATAGACATGAAGAGAAACGCAAGGGAAGGAAACCAAGGCCAAAGGCCCTATAAGCCTTTCTTTAAAATAAATTTGTCATTCAAAGCAATTGATCCTCCCCCAGCTAACTTAAATATTGATCTGGGAAATGTAGCGTCTGATTCTTTTTGTACTTACCACCAAGAAAAGCACTCCTTAAGAGATTTCCCTCAATGGGTGCATACCATCAACTTGATGGCCAATTAGTTTCTAGATGAAGTCTCTCTGACCGAACAACCAACCAATTCAGTTATGAATTTTTCCGATTAGGAAGAGATTGATCTGTCGAAAGATACATCCATGTTGATATGGGACCCCGATCTAATCATGCCTTCCGACGACCTATTTGAGTCTCAAGAACAACCCACGAAAATCTCAGTTACACAAACGCGAAGTAAAGGTGCACCTGTCTCAAAATATATCGTTGCCACCCAAACTTCGAGGAGTAAGACAACTCTCGATCACCCAAAGGCACCTTTTTCTCCCAGTAAAAAACCTATAAGCATCCACACCTTAGAATCGCCCAAACTGGATTACAACGTAGTTGAAGATTTGAAGAAGTTAAAGGCTAATATATCAGTTATGGACATATGCAAGATCCCTCGGTAGAAGGACTTTCTGCTACAAGATTTGAACTCAGTAGAAAACCCTATGACTAGCAATGGTCAGGAAAGAAATCTATCTCCCACAAATCTAGTGATTAAACCAATTGTAAACATTTGCTCAGAAGATAGGAAGGGAAAACCTTTTGTTCCACCATTCCTCTTAACGTTTGAAGTCTTCAACAGGAACCTCCACAATTGTTTGATCGATTCAGGAGCATCTTCCAATGTTATGCCCTTGTCTATTTGCAAAAAATTAAATGTCGTTCCTCTCAAGAGCGATAAACATGTAATACAACTAGACAGAACCCGGGTTAAGGTCATGGGGGAACTCAAAGATGTAATGATTAGAATATCCACACATCCCAAGTTTGTGCAACTGATTGACATCATTGTAGTAGATATCCCATAGGCCTATGGGTTATTACTAAGTTGAGATTGGTCTGAGAAGTTAAATGGATACTTTAGTACATACTGAGCACACCTTTGGTTGCCACTGAAGGGATACAAAAATATGATCAGAATTAATAGGGAAAGGTATCTGAAACACACTGTCACTGACCTAGAAACCTTGAACGAACCCGCATCAACAAAGTTCCCCGTGCTACGCAATTATTCCTGCAACTCCTACTTTGGGAACTTTCCCCCTCTCTTGTCCGATGTCCCTCTCACCCAGAACTCTGAAATGGCATTTCAAGAGAAATCACCAATACGGACAGAAGAAACCCTCTTCTGCCAAAAACCTGCATTAGAAATCTCAAAGCTAGTAGTAGAGAAAGAGGAAAGAAACATGGAGTGGGAAGTTGACACACCTTGCCCACAATGTTGTACCCTATATTTTGATCGATCTAAATCACAAGAAGGGTCAGGAGCAGGGTGCATCCTCATTGATCCTAAAGGTAAACGTCATTTTCTATCCTGTAGGCTAGAATTTGAGTGCACCAACAACATCGTCGAGTATGAAGAGTTAGTACAAGGGTTAAAGAAATCCATCGACTTAAATGTCAAAGAATTGAATGTTTTCGGAGACTCTGAAATTATCGTTAGACAAGTAAGGAATAATATACATTGCAATTCCCCACACCTAAAGAATTATCAACAGGAAGTGCATAGGTTAATAGATCATTTTGAAGCTTTCAATATCACTGTGATTCCCAGAGAAAAGAATATTCTTTCTGATTCCCTGGCCACATCTTCTTCAAGGCTATCACCCCTAGAGGATTATGAAACCTCCCGATTCACTGTTGAACTACTCTACAAGCCATCGGTGCCCAACAATATTTCCAATTGGAAATTATTTGAAGGGGGTGAACAGATCATAAACTTTCTGACTAACCAAGATAATTTCAAAGACTTAGTTATTGATGATGAAGTATTCCAAGAGCAATCAACTAGAACTGATCCTCGGACAAGTCAACCTATTGACAAATCAAATTCTCACACCATCCCGAAAGGAATAGCTAATTTGGAAAATCTTTTTGAACTGATGTTATCAGGCTAAAAGTGCAGACACAAATAAATCCCCCTAGCTTCACTACGAAACTAGAAAAAAACAAGACAATACACTACTCTTTCCTTAGATTTGATTATCAAATGAGAAATGGATCTAGAATATACCTTTTAAATATCAAAGATTTGACTTCGCCAATGCAATCCAAGCTCCGTCACAAGGCTTATGGAGAAATATATGCAAAGAAACACAAGCCAATGAAGACAAGAACAACAGATTCTATTTGATATGAAACTATGTACGTGATCAAGGAATCATACAATATGAAAAAATAACATTCATATAGGAAAGAAAAGTATATCTGCATTAAAGAATGTGAAAGAAAGATACAACGAGATGCCTTGATGTTGTCAGGTTCCTTCTAACAGTTCCTTTCTTCCCACACACTTATAATCCACGGATTCTGAGAGTGTATATCTGATATCTACTCACAATATATCTTGACAAAGCAAAGCTCAAAGCCAACATAGACCCAAAAACTCCAAACTACAAAAATTACTCAAACCCAATCAAGCTAAATTCCAAGCCAAGCTAAATTTATCAATGAGAGCTCCTCTCCTTTTATAATATGAAGAGGATAAGGTGAGGAGTTTAGGATGATCCCACTAAATCATGAAAGCGAGTAAGATCCAAACCGTTCGGAGGCCACCTCACCACAAAAGATTCTCCTTCTAGAAGCATCGAGAAGATGCTCGTTTTCCCACATACAGAAATTGTCGCACCCTAGCCATAGGGAAACCTACGGAGACGTCATGGCCTAGATTCAGATCAGAGTGCAATGATCAAGCATCTCTGCACCTTGTGTATAGTGCATCCTGCGGCGATCTTCCTTAATAGGGTTTTTACAAAGGAAAATACAATTTCTTCTCCCTTCTTTCTTCAGGAATTTAGGCTACTGATCCTTCTAAAGACAAAGGATAGGTTTACATCATTAACGGTCATAAGAGTGACAAAAATAATTTGTAACAAAGAGCCCCCCAAAGTAAGAAGTTAGAACAGAGCGATAGCTAAAATACTTTGTTGAGTGTGTGTAGGGAACAAGTAACACGTCGATCGAAAACTTGCCAACAAACAAGGAAATACAATACAATAATGCATCATCACTGAGGTAGGAATTCCCATACTCAGAATGCAAATGACTCAAATCATAAATGATGACATGCAAAGATCCATGTCAAGTAAGACAGGTCATGTCCACCAAACATACATTGTGGATCCATGCCAATATGACTCAAATCTGAACATAGCCACCAAAACTACAGTGTGGATCTATGTGTTAAAGACTCAAATTTGAACATAGCCATGAGACATACATTGTGGATCTATGCAACAATACAATTTGAATATACTCCAACACAACTTGAATCTGTCAGGAAAGATCCAAGGTCTTCATCTCCACCACTCTATAGTATGAATCTAGCCATGTGAATACATGTGCTGAAGTTGAACATGATAGAAACCACTTGATTATCAATCATTAATGAATATCGTTAAAAAGTGCGAGGGAAATCACCATTAATTTCAATGACTCCCAAGGTACTCTAGTACAATCCAACGAATCTGAATCAATGATTTGAAGTCGAACACTCGACGGAATCTCCCAATCAGGGGTCAATAATGAAAACCCACTATCGAAAGCGAGGAAACCTGCCATTGAGGCATGCAAGTTCCAAGGTACCAATTAGTTTTGAAGTTAAATTCCTGGATAATGAGTTGAATTCGACAGGAAAAAACTCGTCACAGGAGGGCCTTAATGTATCCCCCATCAATGACACGAAATGGGTAACAAGATTTGATGTAGATCAGAGTAACAAGTGACTCAGAACTGACTTTGGGATGGCCAATGCAATAGAAGGATTAATGACTTCAGAAATGGTCGATGCAATAGAAGGATTTTCGGGTTGAACTTCTCTTTGAACATATTGACAACACGACAATTGTCTTGGTAACACTAACTCAACAACATGGATCACAGAACAAAGGGTAATTTTATAAAGGAGTATGATCAAGAGACAAGGATATTTTCCAACCTAGACACAAAGCAAGTGAAAGGGTGTCATGTTCAAAAGCGACTCTTCCATAGAATACAGGTGTAGATACATTTCTTTCCCAATTTTCCCCCACCATTTCTGGCAAGTACCTCTTTATTTTTACACAATCTTGAACATGATAACATATTCTTGAAATGTAAGCTCATCCTTCGAATGAGTCCTTTGGAGTATGTTTAACAAACCCTTAGAAGGAGTGGTTCGGTCCCATATAGACCTTTCAATGTTTGTTTAATGAGTCCAAAGAAAGAAAACTCAGGGGTTTTTCATGTTTAGAGAGTCTGAAAAACACTTAAAGAGAACTCCATAATGTCCTTTTTCGTAAAATAGTCTGGTGAGACCGAAAAAGACATAATCTACCGCTCAACAGAATTTGTCTTCAAATACTTTAACGAGCGTGAAAAGAACAAGATCGCTCGACAATCTTTTCATGTTTAGAGAGTCTGAAAAGAGCTTAAAGGGAACTCTGGGGTGATCATTTTTCGTATAACCTTTACGAGTCCGAAAAAGTGATAAAAGTTTACTCAGTTACATTCTCATGTATTTACGAGAATGAGAAAGAACAAAGACTAAGCTCGGGATTGTTTTCATTTTTACGCAAGCTTAAAACAAAACAAAACTATGCTTGGGATAGATTTTATTTTTACATAAGCTTAAAACTAGCCAAAACTATGCTTCGACCTGTTTTCATTTTTACACAAGTTCAAACCAAAGGAAACTATGCTTGAGGTAGGTGGTTTCATTTTTACACAAGCTTGAACCAGAGAAAAATATACTTGTGACTTCCCAATGCATAAAATAGGGATGGTTGGTACTTATCCCCCAGCTTAAGAAACTAGTGACTTTAACTTCAGCATGAAGTCCAGAGGCTGAAAGAATTTCCCCCCAAGATTCGTTCCGTCCCATGACATAGGAGGATGAAAAGAAGCTTCAACTACTATACATAACAAAGTACTTGGCTCAATCAAAGAGGGGGAAAACTATTTCATTTTTTAACGAGCTTGACATAGGAACAGGAACTATGCTCGAGAATCCAGGTTCAATCCCTAGACCTTTGTTTCATTTTTTGACGAGCTTGACACAAAAATAGGAACTATGCTCGTAATATTTGTTTCATTTTTTAACGAGGTTGCCACAGAGACGCAAAACTATCCTCATAGCTAGTTTCATTTTTTAACAAGCTTGAAATCAAAAAACCATGCTCAATGACTCTCTTCTTGATCATGGATTCCAAGAGGATAGTGCTCTAGAAGGAAACCATGTCAAGGGACAAAACTCAGTCATGGCCTCCAAGAGATATTCACTTGATGGAAGAAACACACTCTTGAAGGAACACATGTCGAGGGTCATGATAGTGGTAAGGAGGTCAAGCTCCAATAGCCCTACCAAAGAGATCACCATGTCAACTATCGTATCTAAGTCATAAGATGTTGAGATTACAGTGAGAGGCTCATATTTATCGGTAGATGAAGGCATGAGAGACAACACCACATAATTTACTTGTGGTGGGGGCGATACTGTCTACAAATAAGAACTGTTTAGGGAGGTCATTGATTTTATGGTCAACTCGGGGCCAACAAACGAAAGTTGATCAATAGTCACCATTCTTCCATCGTGTGGGAAAGATATCACACAAAAAAGAGTGGAAACAATAACTTTCATGGCATAGACATAATCTCTCCCAAGGAGTAAATCAAAATCCAAGGGGTATTGGACTACCATGACATCAATAAAGATAGTTTTCCCTCCCAAAGTTATGGGAAACTGAGGAAGGATCCCTAAAGGGTGACTGGTTCTTCTGTTAAAAGAAAATAGAGTATGGGTAACTAGAACAAGTTGAGGATAACCCAAAGTTTTCCAAGCAAGAGAGGACAAAAAACTAACAGACTAACCTTCATCTATCAGTGTCTGAGGAATGTCCCAACCACAAACCTGTACTATAATATTGAAAGGAATGTGAGAGGGAAGATGAGGTCCAATTAGCGCACCCCAATTAAAAAGGATGGCCTCCTTACTTGGAAGGGGTTTGATGTAGGAGCATCACCTTCAAGTCCACAATGCAAGCATGGAGGCAAAGGAACGATGACATCTCAGCAGGACTGAGTATCAAATCAAGCATTTAACTCAGAATTAAATCGGTTGTTGAGATATTTTTGAAAACAAAATTTTAAAGCGTAACTTGTTTGTAAAGTCTCGAAGGACTGTAATGGATTGCAAATATGGAGTGTTAACTCTATCTGACAATAACTAGTAGTTATTGTAATAGGACAGAATAGGTAACATCTTTGAATTTGATAGGATAGCTTTTAGATAGGACGAGAGAGCTTGTGGAGGCGGTCCTTAGATAGTTCATTGTTGCATTGTAATAGATCATACCGAGAGGGATAGAGGTAGAATAATGTATGAGTATTGTAAGAGATTGGTAGAATAGAGTAGAGTAGCATAAACACTATGTATTTTGTTTTTCATGAATGAATAGAACAGACAGAAATTTTCCCAAATCCTTGGACTGTGTTCATTTCATGTGTGATTGAATGAATGTTGATTTCTTTGTGTATGATTCAGTTCATTTTGTTCATGTATGATTGTTCGAGAGATTGAATGTATGAGTTTGTAACAAAGCTGGATAAGTTTCAATTGTTTCTCTTCTGAAACTCATATGGAAGGTGTGCATCTCAAATGCAAGGAGTGCGTCGACTGAGTCTTAGAGTGACTCAGAAGATTTTAGAGAGAAAACAAGGGAAACTTATGCCAGGTGCAAGATGTGTGCATCGTCAAGAAGCGAACAAGCTTCGAAGAACCAGAAAGGAAGAACGCTAGGTGGGCAAGGAGAATGTATTTTCAAAGAAATCCTAAGAACCCAAGGTGTGTGTGGGACATTGAAATCCTTTTAAGGACAAATCTCAGAAGAGATAGCACTTTCACAAGTGTTGATGAGATCCAAGAGTTGGACTAGCAGGGAAAAGCAAAGGTTAAAACCTTTGAGCCCAGAGAAATATTCTAAGTCTAGAAGGAGGCGGAAGCTCAGGAGAGATAGTGAGTCGTGGATCTAAAGGAAGATTGATATGTTAGTTTTCTTTCATTTGAAAGGAGGTTTCATAATAACATATATCGGAAGTTTGGAGAACAGATAATATTTTTTTTCCAAAGCCGCAGAACGTGAACTTCAGATTCACGAAGGAAGGATCTGAGTCATCAGATCAAAGATAGGCAGTAGGATAATGTACAGGAGGACATCATATCACAGTCATCAGATCTGAGTGCCTAGACCAACAGTTGTTGGATCCTAGGGAAAGTGCACGAGACAAGTTCCAAAATCATCGGAACCGTCCATCGTTAGAGTTGAAAGGTGGCAGCAGATCTAGCAGTTCGAGAACTCGGACTTCGGAAGATTTGCAAGAGGAAGATTGAGTTGATCCTAGTTGTTGGTGTTGTGAAGGACACATGGCGAGAGATCAAAATTTCACTGACTCGCGGAGTGGAGAGGTCAAAGGGAAACCTAGTGAGAAATCACGAAATGCAAACTCGCGAAATGATCGCAGTCGTCAATCAAAGGAGGAGCACAAACCGTTGATCTGTCGTAGAATAGATATCGAGATTTTAGGGATCGAAAGATCTGAGGTGAGGAGTCTTTCGAATTCGCAAAACGCGAAGTCTCGACAAGCGAAAGGGATATTTGGACCATCGGATCACGGGAATTATGGACCGTTGATCTCATTTGAACAAAACTTGGGGTTTGGAGTTTCGGGGTTTCGGAAGGACAAGCAAGCAGATTTCGTGAGACGCAAAATCACGAAGCGCCTTTTGTTTAGGCGCATGGTCACAGTGAATGATCAAGTGGGGGAGGGAACTCATGCCCAGTGCTAATTCACGTGGGCGGAGTTATACACATAAGGCCTATGGATTTACTGTTGGATATTCCAGTAGGGACCAAAGAGTTGTTTCAACTCAGGGAAGGAGGAATGATCCAATGACCGGGAAGTCAGCAGACCCTGCTGAGGTAGGGGGGGCTGCATCAGGTGGTATAAGAGCATATATTGTTTGTTTCTATAGAAGATAGATGATATTAATTTTATTTACAGACAACAGACAAAAGGAGAAAGGAGGTAAGTGATATCATTTGTGGTATCAAAATATTGATTTATGTTTGTAGGTGATGCAGTGGAATCATGCCACCAAGAAGGCGCAGAGCGAATGTAGAAATGGAAGAAGAAATGAGGTGACTCTGAATGAGACTGGATGCCATGGAAACAATGCAAATAAGAGCACCAGATGTTGGAGATATCATTGAAGCTGAGGAAGAAGAAGAATAGGTAGAAGAAAATGTAGCGAAGGATGTTGCACAACATCGCTTAATAAAAGTTGTTTCAAAGATAGGAGCTAGAGCAAGAATAGAGGTACCAATGTATGAAGGCAATTTAGAAGTTGAAGAATTGTTAGATTGGGTACGTGATATGGAAAAATACTTTGATTACAAATATATCGAAGAAGATAAGATGGTGAAGCATGCAGTGACAAGACTGAAAGGTCATGCAGCACTATGGTGGGATGAATTGCAATATGAACGCAGGAGAAATGGTAAGCAAAAAATTAAAAACTGGGATAGGATGGTAGCCAAGATGAAGACCAAATTTATCCCAAAGGATTACCAAATCAATCTATTTAGGAGATTGCAAAACTTGAAACAGAGAAGCTTCTCAGTGAAGGAGTACACTGAGGAATTTTACCGACTGAAAATCAAGGTTGGACAAAAAGAGAATGAAGATGAAAAGACAGTCAGATATATCAATGGGATGAGATATGAAATAAAAGAGTATATCAGCATGATGTCAGTTAGTACAGTCGAGGATGCTTGTCAAGCAGCCTCGAAATTTGAAGAGAAATTGGACAGGAAGAAAATCCAACGCAGTAGAGGTGGAAATTCAAGCAGATGTAAGGGAACCAGCAATGAAAAGTTCCAGAAGTCGAAGCCTGAAGCTGACAAAAAACATAGTCACCATGAGAAGGGTGGAAGTTTTAAAGAAGGACAGTATGGAGGAAGAAGTTCTTTTTCCAGAAGTAGAGGAAGAGGAAGAGCCAGAGGAGGCATAGTTAAATGTTATACATGTGGAAAAGAAGGACACAAAACTTGGGAATGCCCCAACAGAAAAAGAGGAGGTGAAGCACACATTGTTGAAGCACAGAATCATGTGGAAGTAGAAGCCACTGAAGGAGGGAAGAACCTCATGATGAGGAAAATTCTTCTTAAGCTAGAAAAGGAACCAAAGGAACCAGTTCAATGAACAAGTATGTTCAGAACTGCTTGCAATGTGAAAGACAGAGTTTGCAAGTTGATCATCGACAGTGGGAGCACTGACAATCTAGTACCCACAGAGATGGTGGAGAAGCTGGAACTAAATACAACTGCACATCCAAACCCATACAAGGTATCATAGTTGTAGAAAGGACATCAAGTAATGGTAAGTCAACAATGCCAAGTTGAATTTAAAATAGGAGGTTACAAGGATGAAATATTATGTGATGTAATTCCTATGGATTTTTGTCATATTTTATTAGGGAGGTTGTGGTAGTATGACCGAAAAATTATTCATGATGGAAGAAAGAATACTTATACCCTATAAAAGAATGGTAGGACACATATGTTGTTACCCATAGAAGACAAAGAGAAAAAGAGAGAAGCTAGTTCAAGTATACTTCTCATGAGTGGGAAGGATCTCTTGAATGAAGTCAAGAAGGAGAAAGAAATGCAGTTTGTTGTAGTGAGGAAGCTGAGAGATATCCTTACAAACACTTATGTAGAAGATTTTCCTATAGAAATTCAGGATAAGTTAGAAAATGTTGCTGACATAGTAGTGGATGAGTTACCACACTCATTGCCACCCATTAGGAGTATAATCCATCATATTGACCTTATTCCAGAAGCTAGTTTACCAAACAAAGCAACTTATAGGTTGACACTAGAGAGAATGAGGAATTCAAAAATCAAGTCCAGGAGTTGTTGGATAAAGGTTTAGTCAGGGAAAGCCTAAGCCCATGCGTAGTACCGACTATGTTAAGTCCAAAGAAGGATGGAGGATGGAGAATGTGTACAGATTCCAGATCCATCAATAAGATACACATTAGGTACAGATTTTTTTTATCGAGGATGGATGATTTGATGGATTGTTTGAGTGGAGAAATCTATTTTTCCAAGATAGACTTGAAGAGTGGATATCATAAAATAAGGATGAGAGAGAGAGATGAATGGAAAATAGCATTCAAGACAAATGAAGGATTGTTTGAATGGCTGGTCATGTCATTTGGTTTGACAAATGCACCAAGCACATTTATGAGGTTAATGAATGAAGTGTTGAAAGTCTTCATAGGCAAGTTTTTCATAGTATATCTAGATGGCATACTAATCTTCATCAAGACAAAGGAATAACACTTAAGACATTTGACATCAGTGATGGAAAGGTTGCAACAGGAAAAATTATTGATAAATGTGAAGAAAAGTTCTTTTATGAAGAGAAAATTCATATATTTGGGTTTTGTGATCTCTTCAAATGAATTGAAGATGGATCCAGAAAAGGTGAGAGCAATCAGAGAATGGCCATCACCAAACAGCATATTTAAGGTAAGAAGCTTTCATGGGTTAGCAAGATTTTACAGAAAGTTTATCAGAAATTTCAGTGGTATATGTGCACCCATGTTGGACACTGTGAAGAAGAAACACAAGTCCTTTGGTTGGACAAAGGAAGCTAATTAAAGTTTCAAAGTGTTGAAGGAGAAAATCACAGAGCAGCCAATTCTGGTCTTACCAGATTTTGGAAAAACATTTCAAGTGAGATGTGATGCAAGTGGATTAGCTATTGGAGCAATCTTGAGTCTAGACAATAGGTCAGATGCTTATTTCAATGAGAAACTGAATGACGCCAAGCAGAAGTATCCCACGTATGACAAGGAATTTTATGCAGTGATTCAAGATTTGAAAAAATGGAGGCACTATCTAATTCCTAAAGAATTTGTCTTGTACAGTGATAATCAAGCTTTGCAATTTATTTCTAGGCAAGAGAAGTTGAATCAGAAACATTCAAAATGGGTAGAATTTATGCAAAATTTTACTTTTTTTATTAAACATATTGTTGGAACTGCTAACAAAGTTGCAGATTCTTTGAGCAGGAGGAGTTTGATTGTACAAGAATTCCAAGTTGAGACCTTAGGGTTCGAACACCTTAAGGAGATTTACAAAGAAGATGTAGATTTTAAGGAAGCTTATGAGGCATGAAAGAATCCTTTGTTGGGCGATAGAAGCCCATGGACTGAATATTTGATCCAGGATGGATTATTGTTCAAAGGAAGCCAATTGTGCATACCGAAGTGATCAATGAGAGACAACCTACTGAAAGAGAAACACATTGGAGGTTTAGTTGGACATTTTGGTCACAATAAGACATTTTCACAACTGAGTAATTCGTATTATTGGTCGAGCATGAGAGAAGAAGTGAAAAAGTTTGTGAACAAATGCAGAATGTGTCAATATGCAAAAGGAAGACAACAAAACACGGGTTTGTATCAGCTGTTACAAATTCCAAAAAGGCCATGGGATGCAATCAATATGGATTGTGTTTTGGGATTGCCTAGAACTCAAAAAGGGAGCGATTCCATATTTGTTGTGGTGGATAGATTTTCAAAAATGGAACATTTCATACCATGCAAGAAAACAAACGATGCTACACACATAGCCAATTTGTTTTTCAAAGAAGTAGTAAGACTACATGGATTGTCGAGAAGCATAGTCTCAGATAGGGATACCAAATTCATAGGACACTTTTGGAGGACTCTATGGAAGAGGTTGGGGATGAACTTGTCCTTTAGTTCATCATATCACCCTCAAACAGATGGAAATATTGAAGTAGTAAATAGGAGTCTGGGAAACTTGTTAAGAAGTTTAGTCATGGAGTAAGGTCAAAAATGGGATCAGATTATGGCACAAGTAGAATTTTCATTCAACAATTCAGTGAACAAAAGCATAGGGAAAAGTCCATTTGAAATTGTGTATGGTATACAGCGAAGAGGGATTACGGAGTTGAGAGATTTGAATCAAGATGAATTCAGAAGTGCTAGAGCAGATGATTTTGCAATAGAAATGCATAAACTCCATGACAGAGTCTGAGAACAGTTACAGGATAGCAGCCAAAAATACAAGAGCAGAGTTGATCAAAAGAGGAGAAAAGTTCAATTCGAAGTTGGAGATGAATTTTTAGCTCATTTGAGAAAAGAGAGGTTTCCAAGGGGAACATATAACAAATTGAAGATGGAAAAGATAGGAACATGTAGGATTCTCAGAAAATTCACAGCCAATGCATATGAAATTGACTTGCCGGATGATGTTGGGATATCACTGATATTCAATGTTGCAGACCTGTATCCTTACAAGAGAGATGAGGTAGGAGAATCAGATGATCAGAAAGAATTTCAGTGGGAAGAACAATTTCCCACAACAGAAAAACCTCAGATGGATAAAATCATTGAACAGAGGGATGGAAACAAGACCGGGAGGAACACATATCATGAGTAATTAGTGAAGTGGAAAGAACATCCAATGGAAGATGCCAATTGGGTTATAGAACCTGATATTTTGAATCATGGAAAGATAGTGCAGGAACTCATGGACAGGATTCCATGAAAAAATTTAACCGGGGGAGTATGATGCAGTAGCATTTCCTTCAAGTCCACAACGCAAGCATGGAGGCAAAGGAATGATGAGATCTCAGTAGGATCGAGTATCACATCAAGCATTTAAATCAGAATTAAATTAGTTGTTGAGATATTTAAAAAAAAAAAAAAATTGTAACTTGTTTGTAAAGTCTCGAAGGACTGTAAGGGATTGCAGATATGGAGTGTTGACTCTATCTAACAATAATTGGTAGTTATTCTAATAAGACAGAGTAGGTAACAACTTTGAATTTCATAGGATAGATTTCAGATAGGACAAGAGAGCTTGTGGAGCCAGTCCTTAGATAGTTCATTGTTGCATTGTAATAGATCAAACCGAGAGAGATAGAGGTAGAAGAATGTATGAGTATTGTAAGAGATCAGTAGAACAAAGTAGAGTAGTAGAAACACTATGTATTTTATTTTTCATGAATGAATAGAACAGACAGAAATTGTCCCAAATCCTTGGACTGTGTTCATTTCATGTGTGATTGAATGAATGTTGATTTCTATGTGTATGATTCAGTTCCTTTCGTTCATGTATGATTGTTCAAGAGATTGACTGTATGAGTTCGTGATGAAGCTGGATAAGTTTCAATTGTTTCTCTTCTGAAACTTGTATGCAAGGTGTGAATTATGAACGCAAGGAGTGCATCAACTAAGTCTCAGAGTGAATCAGAAGAGTTCAGAGAGAAAACAAGGGAAACTTAGGCCAGGTGCAAGGTGTGTGTAGCATCAAGAAGTGAACAAGCTTCAAAGAACCAGAAAGGAAGAATGCCAGGTGGGCGAGGAGAATTTATTTTCAAAGAAATCCTTCGAACTGAGTTATTCGAAATCCATAGAATGCAAGGTGTGTGTGGGAGATCAAAATACTTTTAAGGACAAAGATCAAAAAAGATATCACTTTCACAAGTGTTGATGAGATCCAAGAGTTGGACTCGCAGGGAAAAGCAAAGGTTAAAACCTTTGAGCCCAGAGAAATCTTCTAAGTCTAGAAGGTGGTGGAAACGTAGGAGAGATAGTGAGCCATCATTTTTCTTTCTTTTGAAAGGAGTTTTCATAATATCAGATATCGGGAGTTTGGAGAAGGAAGGAAATTGTTTTTCCAAAGCCGCTAAACATGAACTTTCAATTCGCGAAGGAAGGATCTGAGTCCTCAAATAAAATATAGGTAGTAGGAGCACATACAGGAGGAGATCAGATCCCAACCATCGAATCTGATCACTTGGACCAAAAGTCGTTGGATCCCAGGGAAAGTGCACGAGACAAGTTTTGAAATCATCGGAACCGTCCATCGTCAGAGTTGACAAGTGGAAGTAGATCCAAGAGTTCGAGAACTTGGAATTCAGAAGATTTGCAAGAGGAAGAGTGAGACGATCCTAGTCATTAGTGTTGTGAAGGACATGTGGCGAGAGATCAACATTCTATTGACTCAAAGAGTGGACATGTCAAAGGGAAACCTGGAGAGAACCCACAAAATGATCGCAGTCGTCGATCAAAGGAGGAGAACAGATCGTTGATCTATCGTAGAACAGATATCGGTATTTCAGGGATCGAAAGATCTGAGGTGGGGAGTCTTTCAACTACACAAAACATGAAGCCCCAACAAGAAAAAGGGAGATTTGAACCATCAGATCACGAGAATTGTGGACCATTGATCTGATGTGAACGAAACTCGGGGTTCAGAGTTTCGGGGTTTCAGAAGGACATGCAAGCAGATTTCGCGAGAGGTGAAATTGTGAAATGTGAAATCACAAAGCACGTTTTGTTTAGGAGTGTGGTCATAGCCAATGATAATGTGGGGGAGGGAACTCATGCCCAGTGTTAATTTGCGTGGGCGGAGTTATACACAAGGCCTGTGGATTTATTGTTGGAGATTCCAGGAGGGACCAAAGAGTTGTTTCAGCTCAAGGAAGGAGGAACGATCCAGTGATCGGGAGGTCGGAAGACCCTACTGAGGTAGGGGGGTTGCATCAAGGTTATACAGGAGAAGGAGTAAATCCCCCTAGCATGGTAGATTATGTATCAACGAGAAAAATGTGGGCAGCATTGGGTTTACTCTCTAGTGGGAGAGTAAGATCGAATGATAATGAAATCCAATCGACCACTTGGGTGTCATTCTCCAAGGGGAGAATGGGGTCGACAGGTGGAAATGGATCGACCGCTTGGGTTGCACTCTCTAATGAGAGAGTGGGATCGACCGAGGATGGGATCGGATCGACCACTTAGTCAACTGGTTCAATTAAGGACGTGACCAAATTGACTACATGATCAATCGGAGTGACCGATGAAGGGAACATATTGATCATTCCATCAACTACGGGTGGGGCGAGAGTAATCTTCCGATAAGCAGCTGGAAGTTAAGGCTGGGAAACAGTCATGTCTACCAGTAATTTTGAGGCTTCGTTCATACAAGGGAAAAGGTGAGTTTGATGACTCCCTCCACATAACATACATGAGAACTTGACTCTACTTTTCTTCTTCCCAACAATATCTTGACTAGTTGAAGGGAGTTCATCAACATGTTGTTCATATTTTGATAACATGGGTTGGCGAGGGTGTGTAGACCATGCTTCTATAACCTTGGATAGACCAGTGCAATCCTCAAGAATATGGCTACCCTTACAAAGCTTGCAAGGGTACTTGGGCTTATGTGTTTGGGTTGTCTTGGCATCATCAACACTGCCAGTACAATTATCAGTAACTGGTGGTTTTCCAACATGTCTAGCAGTGGTTGGAATTTTGGACCCTTGCTTATTTTTATTCTTATTAATCTTCCTTTTCTTATTCTTCTTATCCATCGGGTTACTAGCTTTAGAGCTTTCACTCGACAAAGAAGATGAAACGGAAGAATACCTTGCAAGTGAAGAAGGAAAAGAAGATCTTACTGGTGAAGATGGTGAAGGATCAATGTGAGGTTGATGTTCTTGGGGGAAAGTGCTTACAACAGAAGCACTAGCTGCATTTGGGATTACCTGAGTGGAAAAAAACCATACTGGTAATCCAATTGTGAGACCTGGAAGGCTCAAAGTAGCAATGTGAGGAGGACCAATGTTTCTGTAAGAAGGAAAAACAAAAGGTTCCCCTGGAAAAGGGGTTCCCTCATTGGTCATTCTAGGAACTGATGCCATTAAACACAGATCCAACCTAGAGTATGCTAGGGAAAATAAATAGCACACGCTAAAAATCTAGTAAGCAAACAAGCAAACAAAACCTTCTTACAATGAACACACTAGTTGGTGATGAAATCCAATGTCACGGGAACAATGTACGAAGGGGTTGAAATAGAGTGGGTGGAAAAGTTACGTTGACGACCTGCTTAATGGACTTACACCCTGGTGCAAGCTCCCACACATAATCGTGGGTATACCCTCCAAGGAGCCCGAGTGAGTTTGGCCAACATCAATTCCAGGTACTGTAAAGACTTGCCCCTCCACAGTCACCTTGTGTAAAGACCCTAGAGAGGTAGGCCACTAAGGTTACCAACTACAACAATGATGTCTGGGGAAACAGTCGACAATCCGATCCACGCGCAAAGATAGCATATCTATCCCGAAATCAACTCGAAAGGCTTCCACTCATCATTGTGGGTATACCTTCAAGCGACCCCCATAATACACGAAATCTCTACACCAAGACCAACAAAGCAGGGTGAGTAACTCTGTCAGTCTTAATGCGACCTCATGATTGACCCTTGTGTTAGAAGGGCTTCCTGGGACAAAATGCAGCAATTGGATTTTAACTCTCCCTATCACAAGATACTATGTTTGTTTGCAGCTTTGGAAAGTTATGTTTCACACCTATTTCAAATCTCTACAACTAATCTAATGTAGGCTTGCTACCAGAAAATATAAAAATGTCTAATCAATTTTTATAAGCGCTTTATTTTTAAGGTTGTTTTTACTCAAGAGGAAAATGGTGTGGACTAAATCGTGTTTTGACCAACTCTAAACAATGCAAAGAAATGAGAATGCAAATATTTCACTTCGATGAAAGCTATATTACGAGAAGGAGAAAGTGTTTATCATTCTCAGATGCACAATGTCCCAAAAATTTATTAAACTCATCAATATCAAAAACTTTTAAGAAATGAGGTAAAGAGAATGTACACCAATACACGATTCTTGCCCCCCCCCCGGTCATGAGGGGGAATTGTTTTTAAGAATTCAAGATCAAAAATTCCAAAAATCATGCAATTTCACTACTTCAAATGCAAAGATGCCCCCAATCTAATGTAAAGCAAGAAATTAATTTATTTTTTTTCAAATATAACTAAAATAAATAGAAACTCTCTATAAAACAAGGCAACCCAAACTAATTTTCTCTTTTAACACGAACTATTCAATAAAAGAAAAAGAAGTTCTTTCACCAAACAATTCTAAAGATAGATAATGCTTTGTAATTGAAAGACACTCAAAGAAAGAGATCAAATATTTCAAAAGCAAAGAAGCTAAAATAAATCAAACAAGGCTAAAAGAAGATTCAAAGCTGTCAAGCAGACTCTAATCAGACCCAACAAATCACCCCAAAACCATATCTAAGATATGGGCAAGAAAAACAACCAAAAATCATTTTTTTCACAATCGTCGTAGGCTGAGGGACTAACACAGTGTGTCGATCCTATATCGTCGCAAGCTGGAGAACAAATACAGTGTGATGATGTCGCACTGTGTCAAAAGAGTAGGGTGCGTCAACCCTAGATCGTCGCATTGTTCCTCAAAGCAGGGTGCGACTATCAAATGAATAATGGAAAAAATAAAATAAAAACATGAGGGTTTTCTAGTGAAATTTAACAATCAAAGAGTCAAGCTGGATCTCCCAGTGACTCAAAAAACAGAACTCAGGAAATCAAAGAAAAAAAGAAAGAAAAACTAGGAAAACAATATGTTCCCTAGCGGAGTCACCAATTTTGTTATCGGGCTAATTGTTAAGTGCGAACACAAATTAATCCCCCTAGATTCACTACAAAACTAGAACAAAACAAGACAATACACTACTCTTTCCTTAGATTCGATTATCAAATGAGAAATGGATCTAGAACATACCTTTTAAATATCGAAGGTCCGACTTCGCTAATGCAATCCAAGCTTTGTCACAAGGCTTATGGAGAAATATCTGCAAAGAAACACTAGCCAACGAAGACAAGAACAATGGAGTCTATTTGATATGAAACTATGTACGTGATCAAGGAATCATACAATATGAACAAATAACATTCATATAGGAAAGAAAAGTATATCTGTATTAAAGAATGTGGAAGAAAGATACAACCAGATGCCTTGATGTTGTCAGGTTCCTTC
This sequence comes from Picea engelmannii, assembly GCA_009831015.1. Taxonomy (NCBI): domain Eukaryota; kingdom Viridiplantae; phylum Streptophyta; class Pinopsida; order Pinales; family Pinaceae; genus Picea; species Picea engelmannii. The sequence continues at coordinate 1,185,290 of ML779473.1, forward strand.
CAACAGTTCCTTTCTTTCCACACACTTCTAATCCATGGATTCTAAGACTGTAGATCTGATAGCTACTCACAATCTATCTTAACAAAGAAAATCTCAAATCCAACATAGGCCCAAAAACTCCAAGCTACAAAAATTACTCAAACCCAATCAAGCTAAATCCCAAGCCAAGCTAACTTTCTCCATGAGAGCTCCTCTCATTTTATAATCTGAAGAGGATAAGGTGAGGAGGTTAGGATGATCCCACTAAATCATGAAAGTGAGTAAGATCCAAACCATTCGAAGGCCACTTCACCATAGAAGCTTCTCCTTCTAGAATCATCGAGAAGATGCTCGTTTTTCCCATGTACAGAAATTGTTGCACCCTAGCCATAGGGCAGCCTGCGAAGATGTCACATCCTAGCTTCATATCAGAGTGTGACGATCAAGCATCGTCGCACCCTATGTATAGTGCATCCTACTGTGATCTTCCTTAATAGGGTTTTTACAAAGGAAAATACAATTTCTTCTCCCAGGCAAAGTTCTTCTCCCTTCTTTCCTCAGGAATTCAGGCTACTGGTCCTTCTAAAGACAAAGGATAGGTTTACATCATTAACGGACATAAGAGTGACGAAAATAATGTGTAACACTTGAAAGAACGATTCAAGGGGCCTAAAAATGCAAAGACTGGTAGCTCATGTCCCCTGCATGAAATTATAAATCTCAGAACCCCAGAAAACCCAAAGAATATAAACCTTGGTACGACCATATCTAAGGAGGAAAGGAAGGATTATCTCAGAATGTTTAGACAATATCAACATGTCTTTGCATGGTCCTATCGATATCTCAAAACTTATGATACCTGCATCATTCAATACACTATCCCGTTAAAACCCAAAGTGAAACACTTCCAACAAAAGCTCCAAAAGTATCACCCATCCTTGGAACCTCTCATGTATCAGGAATTGAAGAAACTTTTATATTCCAAAATCATCTTCCAGGTTAGGCATTCTGCATGGGTGGAAAATCTGGTTCTGGTGAGGAAAAAGTCTAGAGAAATCCGCTTATGCGTAGATTTTAGGAACCTCAACAGAGCTTCAGAAAAGGACAATTACCTAGTCCCTCCAATGGAGAAACTCCTGCAGACTGTGTCTGGTTCGAAGATTTTCTCTCTACTGGATGGTTTCTTAGGTTACAACCAAGTTTTGGTTTTAGAGGAAGATTGTTTGAAGACTACCTTCTGAACCAAGTGGGTAACCTTCGCTTATAAATGAATGCCTTTTGGGTTAATTAAAACAGTGGCAACCTTCCAAAGGGCCATGGACGTAGCATTTTGGGGGTTGATCAACAAGTGTGTGGTAGTGTATATGGACAATGTAACTATGTATTCAAATAACAGAGAAGAGCACATCCAACACTTAACTCAGATTTTCGAAAGGTGTAGGAAATACGGTATATCTTTAAATCCTAAGAAAATTGTTTTTGGCGTCGAGGAAGGTAAGTTGTTAGGTCATATTATATCTCAAGCAGACATTTGCATAGACCTAGAAAGGATTAAAGCCATAGCTCAACTCTCGTTTCCTCACAACAAGAAATCCATTAAGTCCTTTTTCGGGCAAATCAATTTTGTGAGGAAATTCACTCTCGAATTCGCGGAAAATATCAAACCCTTGCAAAAGATGATTCATAAAGATGTCGAATTTAAGTGGGATGATGAACGAAAGGATGCTTTTAGCAACATCAAAACCACTATATCGCAAGTCCCCGTGTTACAAAGTCCCGATTTCAATAGAGATTTCTTCCTCTATACTTTCACCTTCGACCAATCGTTAGCTACGGTATTGACTCAAAAGGATGATGATAACAATGAGGCCCCGATGTTGTTCATGAGTACTAAACTCCAAGGAGTTGAAATAAATTATCTCGCCGTAGATAAACAGGATTATGCAGTTTATAAAGTAGTAAAACACTTCAGGTCTTTCATCCTCAAGAACCACACCAAAGTAATCATTCTGCACCCTGCGGTCTGATCCCTATTCACTCAATAGGAGATGGGGGAAAGAAGAGGGAACTGGCTGGAAGTAGTTCAAGAATTTTATCTAGATATAAAACCTGCCAAACTATTTAAAGGGAAAGGATTATGTAAACTCACAGTCGAAGCCCAGGACCAAGTAAATGAAGATTACAGATGGGAGAATGAAATGGCATTATGGTGTGGTGAAGTTTCATACATTTCCCCAGGACAAGAGTCTTGGTACGAGAAGCTAACTTTTCTCCTACACCATGGGACTTTCCCATAATACTTAAACCCCAAGGAAAAAATATCCCTCAGGTTAAAGTCCACACAATATCGCCTCATAAATTTAGTAGTTTTCTGGGTTAATTATGATGGGGTAATTTTGAGATGCCTCAAATGTAGAGATGTGAATAAAGTCCTGAAGGAACTCCATGATGGTTCTGCAGGTGGACATTTCGTAGGAGACACTATCACTCATAAGATATTGAGAGCTCGTTATTATTGGCCCACTTTGTTCAAAGATGCTCACAGATACACTAGAAACTGTAAATTTTGTCAAATGAGCGTCAGGAGAGAAAAGAGAGAAACAATCCCACTCCAACCTATTACTGTTTCTAGGACTTTCGAGTAATGGGGGTTAGATATCATAGGATAAATTACACCAATCTCTTCAAAAAAACACAAGTACATTCTTATTACCACTGATTACTTCACAAAATGGGCAGAGGTCATCCCTCTGACTCATGTAAACAAGAAGGTGGTGATCCAATTCATAGAGAAACAGCTAATCACAAGGTTTGGTGTCCCTTATGTCCTGGTTTTTGATAATGCAACTTATTTTTCTTCCACCCGATTGACAGAGTTTTCTCTAGACAAAGGAATCATAATTAGGTACTCTGCAAATTATTATCCACAGGAAATGGAGTGGCAGATTCGACCAATAAGAACCTAGTGATAATATTAAAGAAGAAGGTTGCATAAAACCAAAGGAATTGGCATAATCTACTCCATAACGCTCTATGGGCCAAAAGGGTCACACCCAAGGAAGCTATAGGGAATTCCCCATACTTTCTGGTATACGAACAGGAAGTTATTATCCTGAATGGGCTTTACCTCCCATCTCTTCAACTAGCCCAAGATTCCAGGGGGGAGCCTTCATCGGTCATACAATAAAGAATTGACACTCTGCTCATGCTAGAAGAAGAAAGGGAAAAGGCTAAATCAAAATTCATATCCCACCAACAGATAGTGAAAAGATGGTTTGATAATCATAAGGCTAAAGAGAAGAATTTTGAAATAGGAGACTTAGTCCTAAAATGGGACAGAGAAAACGAGCCAAAAGGGAAACATTCCAAGTTTCAGAATTTGTGGCTTGGACCTTTCCAGGTGGCCGAGAAGATTGGGGCAGACACTTATCGATTGCAAAATCTGAGTGGGGAACCTGATGGCCTCCTAGTAAATGGTCAAGTCCTAAAATAATATTACCAATAAAAATAAAAATAAACAATTATGTTTTGTATGAGTGTTTTCATGATTGTGAAAAATGTATTTTTGTTGTTTTCTTTTGTTTTCTAGACTTTTACACTTTTGAATATTGTGTTATGCGAGACAATGGTTGACCTTAAATCATGCGACATAGCCAACTCTGTTCCTAGCTCATCTCTCACATACAAACGCAAGAAACATTGAGGGACTTGTGGTTGCTTTAAGGAGCTCTCTATCTAACCTGTGCAAATGAACAACTTCAGAGAAATGTCAGAAGTGTCTACTTAGTGGTTTGGTGAGACCTTAAGGGAAAGAAGGAAAGCTAGAAATGGATACATGAACCCCGAAGACAAAGATAGAAAAGGATCCAGCTTAACCATCTCACTTCGCAAAATAAACAGACATCATCCTCTCCCACTCGCTAAGGGAATTATGCCAACATAAAATTGACATTATCAAAAGGGTGAACAGTAGGAGAGGGTATGCAGATATCTTCATCAAGGCTATGGACGCTCGCTGGTAGTGGAGCAAGGTCTGTGATGTCGGGGTGACTTCGTCGAGGCTATGGATGCTCGTTGGCAGCAGAGCAACACTGAAGCAAGTGGGTAAAGGTAACTAAAGGCTCCATGCCAGTGAATGATTTTCTAAACTATCGTAAAAAGGGCATGAGTCAAGGTTACAGGAAATGAAGGAGGAATAAAGGTTAAAACCCCACGGGTAGACCTGGAAGCATCAACCAGAGAATTTCTAATGCAAGGGTAAATGAAGCTCTGACTTAAAAATCTGTAAGATTCTCCACTAGTTGTTGCATCGGTCCATCCCTAAAGGGGGAACAAAGGTTCTGCTTTCTTCCAGTAAGTCGCCATTTTTTTAGCACTCAACACACCCTAAAAAGCCTTGTTAAAATTTACTTTTTGGTTACGACTTGATCTTTTTCACTATTTAATTCGACCTCGGTATGAAAAATGTTGCCTTTGCTTATCATTTTGTTTTCCATTTTAGTTTTTAAAGTTTGCTTGAATATGAAAAAATCTATAACTTAAAAGACTAATATCTAAATTAGAGAATTGACAGTCAAAACTTTCCCTAGTGCGCTCAAGGAATTCGGCATCAGGAAGGATTAAGTGTGAAAGAAAACATTCGAGAGAACCGAATTTCTCGAGTCCCGATTTTCGTCGGCATCGGCAGACAGGAGATTTATTTCGTGACAAGCATCACCGAGGACATCTCCAATGACCGATCCCTTCAGCATCGGCGAAAGGATAAAAGGGTAAGCACTCACGAATAAAGAAACAATATCGTCGATCGTCGACGACCAAAACGTTTTCGGCATCGGGGATTTCGAGGATGATAACCCATAAGGGAACTGCGCGATGGAACTATCTCTGAAAGCTGATTCCCAGTAACTTTTGGCATCAGCGAGTTTTTAGAAGGATAGCCCTTAGAGACCGTGATGAGTCGATCCCTGATCGCCAACCCCGATACCGTTTGGCCTCGGCAATTCCAGGTTTTAATACACATCTCCTGTCGAAAGACCCAATGCCGACTAAGATGTATGATCAAACCATCTATCCTCTTTTTCCATCTGTCGCTGCCCGAGTGGTTAAACATATGATCTAGTTTTCCTAAGTCATTACTAGCTCCCGAGACCCAAGTCACTCCCCGAACTAGCGCCATAAAATGAAACTTTTTGACATCAGAAGTTTTTTAGGAGGATACCAATAGGAACATACATAAAGATATCGCCAAGTCCCGGTCTTCCCACTAAGAAAGTGATGCGATGGGACATTTTAGCTCTAAGATATGATGGATCCGAAGAATTTAAAGAACTAATCAATTCCAAAATCCCACATTAGTTGCTAATTCATGCGCGAATCAAAAGGACCGTTTGAGTGATCCTAATACAGTGCATCACCCTTCGCGCCCCCGCCATCGATTCACGTACAATTTATTTGCAGAGATTCGGTGGTAGGTTGTTTTGAATTTCACCCATCACTCGAATTAATTGGTTGATACGACTTGTAGGATCTCTCCTGTTAAATCCTTTTGGGTCATTGTAAATAATCTTATTTTGTGCGCAAGGAAGTTCAGAACATCCAGAGGAGCGAGACAAGCAATCCAGGGAAAGCTTCCAAGGTCCAATGAGTATTAAACAACAGGTTTAGCAAGCGTTACAGGTATGTACCGGTCCATGGATGTTTTACGCTTCATTTTATACGTTTTTATCCAATGTTACTCTGTACACATGCCTAAAGGATCATTTTCAGTTGCAGGAACAATAACTCTGAAGAAACCTACTACCAGGAAATATCCAAGAGCACCAAAGATACAGGAACCAGATGTGGGAGAAGGTTCTTCCCCAACGGTCGCAAAACAACTAGACTTTTCTCCAAAGACAGTGTCCGTCATCAAAACATCCACCAAGAAGGATTTCATTTATCCCCCGGCCTTTGGAGACACAGAGGAGAACATCGGGACCAAGATAGTGTTCCCGCACTAGGAAGAACTTTTCAAGAAAATCAAGCGGGAGGAATTCCCCGAGTATACCCCGCACAGTGATTCAGATACAAGAAAACTCGACGATGAAGTCCTCTTGAATGTCTGAAAGGTGTACCTGCACATGGTGGCGAGCAGGATTCTGGTATTCCCCTACATAGAACTGAAATGGCTTATCGATCACACTGACACACAAAAATGTTTGATTAATGACAACAATGGAGGATGTGTCGAGGTTTTCCTTCCAGTGGAAGTGTAGAATTATTACAAGCTCAGAGAGATGGAGGAACGGCTAAATACTGATTTTGTTTTAAGCTTCTATGAGAAACACGACACCATTAAGGTGATGGCATCTTGGTGGAGAGAGGATAAAAATTTCACCAATCGGACCTCTGGCTGGTACCCGATAGCCAACCTAACGGAGTCGTACATTTATCTAATGGCTCTCCTCTCTCGATTGCATGGGGAGAAAGACTGCTCCAGGTTTTTAGAGTCTTGGATACCTCTAGCTTATATTGTAGCCATTTCTGGAATAAGTTTCAATTGGGGTGCCATCATCTCCAAACAGCTAAGCACTTGCATACGAAAATATTAGATGTCGAAAGAGGCAGAGACGTCGTCCTTTTACATGACATCTTATTTATTGGACATCGTCTGCACCAGAAATGCCTTTGCTATAATGAACTTAACCTGGCACACCTCAGAGCTCCCAGTCCATGATTATTTCGGCATCTTGTGGGAGAACAGGTACAAGAAATCCTACTCTCTCATCTACGACCAGTTTATCGCACGCATTTATTTTTTGTTTTTCAAGAAAGAGTGCCCGAGGCTGTCGGATGTAGCAAAAAAGATTATATCGAAAGTTGGCCACTGGTATCTGGATGAGAGTGATACCTACCTCAAGGTTTTCGGCACCACCGGAGCACCCCATCTACTACCTGTATATGTCCCTGATCGACTAATAGTAGGGTAAATCTGTTATCAAACCATCCTGCAAGTTTACAATGCTACTTTGGTAAAAGATAAGAAGCAGGCCTTCATACCCTATCGATTTCATGTTGGTTTTTACATAGTGAAGGACACTACTCAAGCCAAATGGGAAGGGTTGAACCAACTAGAGTTCCATTTTTAGACTGGTCTCTTTCGCAAGCACAACCTAAAAGTTTTAGTCCTGAAGCATGCATCACAAGTATCATCATGTTGGCCATACACCCATGACAGGTTTGAAGATGAAATCTTCACCGAAAATACTCAAGACTGGGAAGAGGTGATGATGAGGACGGTTGACCCTAAGGAAACCAAGTTCAAGGCTATGAGTTGGGATGAGCAAGCAACAATCCTGGAACAAACCGTTCAAAATACCATCAGGATGAGAGAAGAAATGATATCAGTCGAAGCGGTGGAATCTCCCCAAGAAACCACTGAAACAACAGAGATTTCCTAGGTAACCCCGGTACAATATAGGAGTTTCCCCAAGGCTCAAGATGCGTGGGAGGTGGGGGTAATTATGTATCAACAGGCCCAGCAGATAATGAAGTGGATGTGGGATAACCTGGACCTCATCAGAATGCCAAGGCTTCCGACCGATAGCCCAGAAGAAAGCCCAGCGGGGCCAAGCAACCCTGATTTCATAAACCTTGGTAACATCAATGGGTCAGGTGACCCTGATTCCACAATGTCATCAGTTGGATCATCGGCAAGTGTGACGACTCAACTAGATATGGGTCGGGTATCAGTGGAAATAAGTGCGCCTAATCCTTTGAGCGAGTTTATAAATATATATAGTGATGATGAGAGCTCAGAGGCATCACGCGGGACCCCTATGTGTATCCAGGAGGAAAAGGGGTCTGAGAAGACTTCTTCTCCTAATCCTAGGAGGTCCCACGAAATGAAATAGAACCTGAAAGTGTTCTCAGCACAAAGAGGCCCAATGCGTTGTAAACCCAAGTAGACAACCCGAAGGACAAGTCAGAACAGGATGAGCCTAAGGAAGGATCCCCGCAAAAGAAAATTGGTGTTCCAACAACTGATGAACAAGTAAGTATCGAGTCTTTTCCCGACGCCTCTATTTCGCTCAATACTTAGATCTCTGATAAGCGACAGTCATAGGTCGGGCCTTCAGAGCACAACGAGGAAGATCAAGAACCCAATCTTGAACAAGTATACACCACTGAAAATCTGGGAAACACACTCACATGGGGTGATCAGCATATTCCCGAACCTGTAGACAAGTTATCTGATATATACGCAATATCCTACGATCGAAAGAGGAAGGACATCGTCCAAAGAACCACAAATAAAAGGAGAATCACCTTGGATCACTCCATCCTCATCACCACATAGGAGAATTTGATAAACACATAAAATGTCGGAACATTTGAGTTCATTGGCGTGGGGATGGAGATCTTCGATGCCACCCTGGACAGATCCAAACGGGATGAAAAAGAGTTGGTTGCCACCTTGAAGGAACTATAATATTTGCGCCACATGGTCAAATACTATAAGGGCACCACTCAGACCGCGGTATACCTAAGAAGCAAGTTTGAAGAAGCTTACAACAAGTTCAAAAAAGAGAGGCACATGTTTACTCTGAAGATAGTCGAGCTCCAGGAAGACACTCTCATGGCACTCGCAACGTGCAAGGATATGGAGAGGTGGTATGAAAAGGCACATCAATCCTTAGACAGAATCGAATACATTGATGTAGTCCAACAGGGCAGAGATAAAGAAGAACATGGAATCCGAATGTTGAGATAAAGCATCATTGATCATATGAAGCGCTCAGCCGAGTATTGGGCTAAGATGTCTCATGGACCACACTAGGAAATTCAAGAGCTGTGGGCCAAGTGCGAGAAACATTGGGGTAAAATCAACAAGGCAATTAAGGAAATCAGGCTCCCCGAGTTTAGTGCCCCCGACGACTTCGTTGACTTGTGCGACATAGTCAGATCGTATACCAAGAAAGATTCATTATGGGTCAAAGAGCTAGCGAAGGTGATTCACGCAGCGCCAGGACAAGTGCAACGATTTATGGAATATCTAATTAAGGCTTAGACTATGCTATAGAAGCTAAACACTAGTCTGGTGAAGTACCGGGCGCATGCGGTGGAGATCAGAGGAATTTACGCGACTCCAATGGAACATCACAAATTTCCATGGGCCCAAACTTGCAAGGAACTATTCATCAGTTGGTCAAAGTATGAGAAAAGTCACCCCTTTCAAGCGATATCTTGAGTTGACTGTTAAAGAAACTGTTAGAAGAAGATGCCACGTGGTGAATTTTGTTTTGTTAAACTACACTTAGTCGTTATTTTCAATTGAATTTTATGTTATAAATAAGAACGTAGACTAATTAGTTAGAGGTCGATGGTTGTTGCAAGAAACTCTTATGTTTTGGTTTTGTCAAGAATTATTTATGAGCTATCATTAATAGAGAAGTCCTTCTGGACCAGAGACAAAGTTATTTTCATCAAACGCATCTGTGATTGGACATGGACAAGAACTATTTCCTATCTCGTTTCATGAATGATGTTGTAATGAGTAAGAGTTATTTAATCTATTGTCAAGTTATCTGGTGCAATGTTTTTTTGTTATTTACTTTAATGATGAATATGAATAGTTGTGTTATCATGTGATGGACGATTAGTGTAGGTGAATTATTTTTCTTGCCAAATTATCTTATCGCATATGTGTTTTCTTTCTAATAATTAAGTGTCTCAGACAGCAATCGGATGCTCACATGGTTAACGTATTAGTACTAGGCCTTGTGGTATAATATTGCCGTCTGCATGCTTGAGTAGTGGGCTATCCCAAGCTCAGCCTCTTCCCCAGTAGTTAGAACTTAATCATGTTTGTTTCCAAGTTGGTTTATACTGGATTACATCTCATATCGGTCCCACCCAAGAGAAAAATACAAAAAGAGATAGTCCAAACTGAAGGAGGAGCCTTCACAATAAAACATAAAGCCCATCGATAAATTGGTCAGATCGCAAGATCTGGAGAACCATTCCACCATTAAACGTTGCAGAGTATAATTGGGCCTCAGTGGCGGGTTTTGTTCTTGTTTTTGAATTAAGGGATTTAGGACCCATCAACAGGTTCCAATAATTCTTCATTGTGGATTCAAGTAATAAGCAAACTCAAATCCAAAATCGCAGCTTGTGGTGGTTAGTGGTTGACCAATGCTGGGAAACTCACCCTTATAAAGTTGGTCTTATATTCCTTGCCAATATACTAGGCTTCATTCCTTCTGGCTCCAAAGGAAATCATGACTCAGGTTTCAAAACTGATCTGATACTTTCTCTGGCAAGGAGGTAAAGGAAATCAAAAGAAATATCATTTAGTTAATTGGGAAACTGTCAAACGCCCAATTTTGAAGGAGGATTAAAGGTAAGAGATCCCAAGCTAGAAAACTTTTCTTTGGGTGGCAAAATCGTTTGGAAACTCTACACAAATCGCAGACACCCTGTAAGCCAAATCCTAAGGAAAAAATATCTCAAATGGGATTCCTTGAGAAACCTACAGGGAGAGAACCTTGAAGGAGCAATTTTGGGAAGGAAGGTGATTATGTGAATTAGGGAACAAGGAAGCCAAGGGAATTATGATGACAATTATGATGATAAGAAAGAATATATAAAATGATGAAAGTGAAAGAGGGGAGGTGCTCCATAAAGTGAGGAAGACAAATTGACATCTTTGTGGTCTTTGACATAGTAGCACAATGGCATTGTAAATATTTCCACACAAATTATTAATGAGAAGATAGATCTTGAAAGTGGGATTGCCCCTTAAGGTTTTCACTATAAACCCTCCATGTCAATGTGATGATGATGCTATGAAAATATGGTTGTTGGTGTTTTTTTTTTTTTATCTATAGTAGATGTTGTGTTTATCATTGTTGAGTTGTTGATTAATGTTATTCAGTGATGTAGATCATAGATGTTGTTGAAATTCAATGTATTATGGTGGATAAAAGTCATTTATGAAGGCACAATCCACTATGTTATTTTGTTTTGCAAGGGGGTTGTTGTCTCCTTGGATCATTTGGAAACAACTCTATGTAATGTCCCTAATCCGAACCCCATTTGTAGTTGTGCATATAAGCTAGTGAGCCATTTTTTGGTTTTGCACGCAACTGAGTAGTGCACGATGTAATGATCCATATAGGATGGTGAGTCATTGAAAACAAGTGTAAATGTAATATTCATATAGGTTGGTGAGTCATTGATACCAAGTTTTGGGTTTTGAGCGCACTTGTGGAGTTGTGGAGTGCACAAGGCTTGTTATCGAAGAAAAAGGTGTGCACATTCCATGGTGTTGCACGTACCTGAGCCACTGTGTGTGGATTTCACATCAAGGGAGGGTGTGCATATTCCATAGTGTTGTGTGCACACAAGTAAGTGTGTGGGAACGATTGTGATGTATATATATGTGTGTGTATATGTTTTGAGGGCCAGAGAGCCTGTGTGACTATTAGGTTGGTGAGTTGGGACGCAAATAGGCTAGTACGCCTATTCTTGTAAAGTGTATCACACTCAAGTTATTAATATATTACATCGTTGTGCACTAATTGACTAAGATGAAAAGAGATGGGGGGATGAATCCACTGAAAAAGGGAAAAGGGGGGGAATATTTTAATAATATTTCTGGAAAAAAAAATGTAATTTATGGATATATTATTTATCCTAAGTTCCTGAGGGATGGGAAACAAGTCACCAAGTGGATAAAGTAAATTATGAAGGTGACAAGTGTCAATTTTAAGGCATGCAATATATATTGTTGGCCTTAGTGTAATTCAGGGGATGTCACTCATTCAAAACCCTTTGGACAAAATTTCCTCTGTGAAGGAATACGTATTTTTGTTGTAACTTATTGTCATTTTTCTTAACCCTGTGCTTCAGAAAATCTTGGTATGATTGAAGAAGCAGGTTTTCAGGCATGTAGGTTGACGAAGAAGTGGGTTGCCAGGCTCATAGTTTGTCCAAGAGGTGAGTTGTCAGGACCATGAGCAATCTCTTAAGGTGAGAGATCGGTTGGGAATTGTTCCCTGGTGCACTGGGCATTAGTTGCAGTGCTCTGAGACTTCCTAATATGGCTTGCAGTTGAAGCCCTGGAAGGGAAGTGGGGAAGTCGAAGGACTGTTGAGCAGAGAAGGGGAACACTTCCTAGGGTAGGACAAGCATGTGGGGAATGAGGAACTGTAGACTAGTTATAGCAGTCAACGCCTTGGACTAAGCAATTCATTTGTTTGTTAGACCATAGATTGACACTAGGAATCATTTTTCCATGGTGGAGTTCGAGCCCCAGCTCGGTGATGACCTGTTACTGAAAGATTATGAGTAGCAGTGTCTATGGTTGGGAGGAACGTCTAAGTCATGCACATAGTTGGTGACTTTTCATAAAAGATAAGTGTTCTTATGTGATTGTATGTTTACTGTGTGCTTATTCATTTGTATATGTTATGATCTGTTACTTCCATAGTGTTGCATATGAATATTGGTTGTTATTCTGTTAATGTTGTCTATTTTGTAAGTGTGATGTGAGTATTTAGCATAGTATTCATATATGTCGAGTATGTTAGTTGATAAGTAACTTATGTTAAGATAGTCTTGGTAAATGGTCAAGAGCTTCCTAAGGGAGGCTAGAGGTACTGTGCATGTAGAAAGTGGATCATGTGCCCAAGTGACTGGTATCGTTGTGTGTGTTGGAACGTAGTTTGTGCGCTCAGAAAAGAAAGACCTACAAGAGAAATCAGAATAGTTATGTATGTTGCCATATTCGAATGCTCTGTATGGTTATGTGTGCAGTAGTGTTTGCATGTTTGGAGTGGTCTTACGATCTGTAATGTCAGTGTGCTCGGTATGCTTGAGCGTATAGTTTTATTTTAAGCTACTTATGTTGTTATAAGTTGTATAAACATGAGGGACTGTGATATGGAACAAACCAATTTGGTTTGTGCACACTTCCTCGAGTGATTCTGTGAAGTTTATTGTTAATTACGCACTAAGATTTTGATGTATCATTGCTCAACAATAAGCTTGTAACGTTACATTATAGTGTCAGAGTTGAATTTGGAAGGATTTGTGTGACGTGGCCCGTCTTGGAAGGATGGGGTTGTTACACTCTACCACCCTATATATAGTAATTCTAGAAGAATCTAGAAGTGCAATTGAATGGACAAGAATTTTTCAATAATCGTCTGTACACCATTTTGCATAAAAAGATGTAATGAGGGTAAATCTCATAGTTGGGATAAAGAACAATCCCAATATTCTTATATTGACCATGTTAATAAAAATCCTCCTGATCAATTGGTGCATGTATGATTATGTATAATGTGTGTCACCATGTGCCAAGCATACGCCTTAACCATGTATATGTGTGCAATTTGCATGCCACTTAGACTAGTGTTGAATAGGTATAGGACAACCTTAGCATAATGACTTAGCATTTCATGATTCAAGCATCGTTTATTACATCACTGTGTTGAGATTTTTTACTTGTGCTTCACTAATCTGATCATTAGTGTTGTGACGAACTTGGCACTAGCATAGATACAAGTCTTAGCATAGGGAACAGACACTTAAGAACACCTTAAGCACTAATAAACTAGCAACTAAGTTGATACTCTAGTTAGTGCTTTTATCATCTTGATTAGGATGGTTAAGTTGATAAAAGATGTATCTCGATGGCCATTTCATCCTATTTTTTCCATCGTCTTAGTTTCTAACATTCTCTCTTTTTATACATATTGTTCTAGCATTCTTCAACTACATGTCTTAGGCATCATAGTATACAAATGGCATATTGGCACATTCTAAGAAAATTGATAATTATTATCATTTCACCTATCCCATTGGTTTATTCCTTCGATGACGAGCCCGTGTCTCATGTATCATAGTGTGTCAATTGCATGAAGGGAAACCTAGGTAATAAAGGGGTGCACAAGCACGTTTGGCAAGGGCAAGCCTATGCAATAAAGGGGTGCACAAGCATATTTGACAAAAACGTCAATAAAAAACTAGAGCGTTGTAGGTGATTTTCTAGTTTGGTTTTCATATAACATAATGGACATGTTACTTGTCTCACCCTTTCAATGGATCCTCATTTTAAGCATTCATCTTCGTGTTGTAGTTTCAGAGGCCATAACAGGTAAGATAAGTCCATGGTTGACTTATTCTTTTTTTTTTCTTTAGAATGAAAAAGTTGTGATTGTTATTTGTAGTATAAAACCTACACACTTGAATTTACACATATATCATGGAGAAATAAGGAAGTCACACGTAGAAGAATTATCTATATCCATGGTTGAAATATTCATTATTTTTCTTGAAAACATATTCAAGATTTTTCTTGAGAACGAAGTTGTGATTGTCATTTGTAACCTAAAACCTACACACTTGAATTTGCACATATATCATGGAGAAATGTAAAGCCATATACAAGAATTATCGTGAAATTATCTTAAAAATATAAATAGTAAAAACTATTACATTTCTATGTACTCTTTTATTTTTAACTTGAATTATTTACTTAAATTTATTATTTATTATTTATACAGTCTGAGTGGGCCTAATAGTTAAGAATATGTGTTTCGTTTTAAGAGGTTACAAGTTTAAATCCAAAGGGGGGTAGGGTATGTTGGGTATGTATACCGTTGTAGACTTTATTAGTCAAATTGTTGGGCAGAAGAGGGTCCCTTGTCCCACAAACAACGGGGTCTCATACACCAATTTGGGCGGAGGGGGGTCCCTTGTCCCACAAACAAGGAGATCTCATACACCAATTTGATGTGGCAGGAGGGTCCCTTGTCCCACAAACAAAGGGGTCTCATACACCAATTTGAACGGAGAGAGATCCCTTGTCCCACAAACAAAGAAATCTCATACACCAATTTAATGTGGCTTGACCATAACCTTAAAAATAAATTATTATTATTATTATTATATAAAAATTATATAACTAAAACTACTCCTAAATCTTTTTATTACTAATTAAAATTATAACTTTAACCTTTTCAATCTTGAAAATGCAACTTACACCATCACTACATACCATAATCCTTTCTTTCGAGAAAAAGACTTGAAAATTCACTATATTATTAGAGAGTATACATGAAGTAAATGCATTCCCTCCTCACACACTTACTTATATTCATTTTTTAATGATCTTATTTAATGCGCACATTACATTCTGTACTTAAATCGTATCTTTATTTGATTATATATTCATTAAATTTAATATGTTAAATTATATTTGAATTTAATATAAAAAATAAAATAAAAAATTGTGAAGAAATTTAAAGAATGTTTCTTACATTTAAAAAATATGTTTTATTAAAAAAAATTGAATCAAATATAGGTGAAGATTTAACTAATCAAATACTAGAATAATATTATTATATTAATTTTTTAAATTAATTCAACTTACTTTAAATTACATAAATAATAAATAATTTATTTTTAAGATCACTATCAAGTCATACATTAATTTATTAATTTATTTTCTCTTTAAATTAATATAATTTTCTTTGAATCACATAAATAATAATAATAATTTATTTTTTAAATTACAATCTAACCAAACACCAATTTAATAATTTACTTATAATTTAATTTACTTATAATAATTATAATAATGAAAAAAAAAATCCCATTCAAAATTTTATCCAAAGTTAAATGAACACTATCATTCCAAACCTTTCCCAACCTAAGATCAACACCTCTTGCGTTACGATTCGCCACCATAAAAAGGTGGCGACTTATCACCATTGAACTTTGTGGCGAATTATAGATTCAAACGAATACTCGGGATATACGTCCGACGTGGCCAAATCCTTCTTCAAATTGCTGACCAGGCAGATCAAACAAATCCGAAACTGTACCCATGCTACGAAAATGCATGCGCTGATCTGTACATAATCCCATAACGCATAACTCTGAGGCAAAAGATCATTTTCGATCGTACATAATAAGGGGATCAAGGTTTCGGAGCCGAGGGAGCTGTTAGCAGGTGCAAATTGGCTGTTGATTCGTTTTTGTCGGTGACACAGTCGGGTAATGGCTTCATGTTTTTCCCTACTCTGTCTTCTGCACTCTGTCATCTGTGTTGTGTGTGGATCCCTCATGATGTTTTATCCGAGTGAGCTTTTTGGCATTGGGCATGGCAAGGAGACTGCCAGTAAGCTTTTGGGCTCAACCCCCCATGATCATCTTTTGATCACAACATCTGAATCCTTGGCGGGCATGCTTCTGGTGACCATAGGAATAATCCTGTTCAAGGTTTCCTTTGTGAAGGACAGAGAGTTTCAGACCTTTTTTGCCAAAGGTTGCATTCTGATTCATGCACTGATGAGCATGTGGAGATTTTATTTTGAGAGAAGAGTGGAAGACCTGGCCAGGGACTGGCCTCGGCAAGCTGTAGGAGACTTCGTCTTCAGTCTTTCATGGGTGTTTTTCTTGGTCTTCAATTGGAGAGAAAAGTATGATTGATTGATTAACAGATCAACTGGTTCTGATAATAGTTTGGGCATTGAGGATTCAGACTAATAATACATGCCCTATATCATGATCCTGATATTTGTATTACAAGAGCACAATTTGCCCTGTAGGTACATTAAACTGACATTACAGGGTCTTGCTGTATATCATGGCAGTTCAAACTTTATCTTGTGCTCCTCATTACATTTATTTTGTATTTTAAAATCTCTAAAGTAGAGCAATTCTTTGCAATGTTCTTTAGGCAATGTAAATTCCCATGGCATCTGATAATAGTTATGGTATTGAGCATCTGATAATAGTCAGGGTATTGAGGATTCCGAATAATAATACATGACTTATATCATGATCCTGATATTTGTGTTACAAGGACACAATTTGCCCTGTAGGTACATTAAACTGACATAACATGGTCTTGATGTTAATCATGGCAGTTCACACTTTATCTTGTGCTCCTCATTTCATCTATTTTGCATTTTAAAATCTGTTAAGTAGAGCATTTCTTTCCAATTTTCTCTAGGCAATGTAAATTCCCAAGTTTTATCTTTTAGTTTGGTTTCAAGTTGGGATTTGATATTTCTCTAAAATGAAGCCATATAATGCAATGTTCATAAGGTAATATATGATGTTTTCATTGAGACAGGCAGTAGGCATGAGCAACAGTTTGGAAAAGGAAGCAAATCTCCTCAGCAACTTTTTTATTTTGTCTGCATCTAAAGTGAAGAAAATGATTGTCCTTATTTAGATTTATTGGATGGAAAGTGCCCCATTTTATTTGTATTAGGAAAATCTACATTGTGTTTTAGCAAAATTCAGGACCATATTAAGGACTAGATGGACACATGATTCATTTATTCTCGTTGATTTAGATTGGATCATAGGATGGTTTAGGAATGGTGCATGACATGATTATAGATGAACAGTCTCTGCAAAATAGATCTAGAGTTTTATTTCAGCATATTAGACTCAATTTTTTTAAGCAAAAAATAATGTTGTTATACAGATGTCGTGGAAATGGGTTTTGCCAACTTCAGAGGCAATCTGAAGTCTTGATTTTAGTTAGCATCCTCAACAGCTTGAGTTTAAGAATATTTTAAAAAATTTATATAAATATCATAAAAAAATTGTATCCAAATGAAGTAGAAATTTTGCATTACAAATTCTCCGTGGAGGAAGATTGGAATGTTTAAATTAGCAAAACTGAATTCATGTGCTTCAACAAGGTTAAATTGAAAACGTAATGTACAAAAAAAAATCAAAATTCAAGAATATTAAAAGCTAAAAATTAGTTCTGCATGCTAGTGTGAAATAGGAAAATGGGAACAATTGGAAGGAGAGGTTGTGTAAAATATGCTGGAACTATGAAATCGAAACAGAACAACACTTCCATTGTAGTTGCACTGTTTACTCGCACATTAGAAAAGGCCAAAAAATCATACATGTTAATGAGAAGCTGCAATCCAAGAAGATCAAACAAGGGCCATTACTAGGTTGGGTGAGAGAGAGGCAATTCTAGAAAAAAAAGATTGTTAAAAAAGAATTTAACTAAACAATCAACCCTACAACAGAACCATAATTTTATAATGTTCTTGTATTGTAACTGGGTGCCAGCCATCATGGTTTGTTTTGTATTTGAATTAATATATAAATGTTGGTGGCTACATACATTTTTTTTATGTTTTATATTTATACTGTTTAATAGGGAAGTTGTAATTTGAAGTTGTAATTTTGGGGTTTATTGTTTGGTAAATAATTTAGTTGAATTTGTGACTTTGAAAGTTAAAGCAGAGTTCTAATTGTGTTGTACTAATCAACTAAACTAACACTTCACTCTTTAATAAAAATCAATCTATCTTTCATCTTTTTCAAAGTGAAACAGACAAATATCTTTCATCTTTTTCAAAGTGAAACAGACAAATTGGTTTGATTAACATTAAAAAAACCCTCATGGTTCACATGATAGAATTAGATTTAAAGCAGGGGCTTAAGTGTTATCTTGCACATCTCACATCTTAGATATAATCAGCCTGTTGATTTGGTAAAACTGGGAATCTGTTCAGATAGATGAAAATGAAAATCTGCAGTAATTTTCTTTGAGCATTAAAACGGAGAATTTGTGAGGGTTTGGTGGAGAAAGATTGAAGTTCAAGAAATTTAGTTAAATGCCGTTAAATTCTTCGCTGTGACAATTAGCAAACTGCTCTCAACCACATATTTCACTAGAATTGATGAGTTTTGTGATCTTAAAGGTTACCAGTTGAGAGAACGGAACTCTGAACAAATCCACGAGGTATGGACGCACGAAAGCGGATAGGTGACCGACGATTTCAAGAGGTGTGTGTCCCTTGAAACAATCAAGGCGATTGGGTTTTAATAAAGGAAATCTTTGATTTTTTGAATTTTTTCATTAGAATGTGGTAAAACAGATATTTTGTTTTTTTTTGTTGTTTAAATTGCATTTTTAATATATAAATGGATTCAGCATCCTGTAAAACTTTTAAGGCTCTTGAATTTACAGATTCAATCACTCAAATCTGGAGTTTCAACAATTTCTAAAACAGATCTTGGTGAAATGATCATTTTTTATTGTTTAAATTACATTTTTAAAGCATAAATGGATTCAGCATCCTGTAAAACTTTTAAGGCTCTTGAATTTACAGATTCAATCACTCAAATCTGGAATTTCAACAATTTTTGCAACAAAATTGATCAGAAAATATACACTTAAAATCACCAAAATCTAACTTACAAAATCCAAAATCTTTATAAGAAGATAAATTTAAAAAGTTATTGCATATGTTTGATTAAAACAAATTTATTAATATTTCTGATTCATGTGGATGAAAACTTTCTTGCCTGTTTGCATAATTCAAATCTGGCATGGAAAACTATCTTGCCTATTTGCATGTCCAGCTTGTATCTGTGCGTCTTGCCAAATTTAGACCTCACAGTGTCTAAGTTGGTGTAACAACCCTAGTAGAATATATGTTTAGGGATTATTAAGTAAAAATTTATTAAGTAATTAATTTTTCTAACATGTTATTAATTAAACAAAGATTGGTATAATGATACTAATTAAATATTTATTAATTAATTAATTGTTATAATTTGATTAATTAATTACCTGTTACATTCATTGACATGGGTATTAAATTTAAAAAGGGTTAATAAATTTAATTGTTTAAATTAAAGGATTATGTATACGGAGGGGATAAGGGGCATTAATAAACGGATAAGGAACATTAATAATTGGATAAGGGGCATTAATAAACGGATAAGGAACATTAATAATTGGATAAGGGGCATTAATTATGTGGATAAGGTAATGAATACAGAGATAAGGAAATAAATGAGGAGAAAGGGCAGTGAAGGAGGGATATGAGCGGAGGAGGCTTACGGATTTGGGGATTATTATTCGACTTGGATTTTGGGGGAGGATTATTATCATTCTACGGGGGTTTTTGGTAGGGTTCTCCTGGATTTGCACAGGAGTTGAGTTTTGTAGTTGGGAAGGATTAGTACAGGGGGCACCGGTTTGCTGGAGGTTTTGGGCACGGGGGACAGGATATCCATATGGTATCCTGGAGCTAGGAAGTTGTCCTAGTTGGCAAGGTGGAAACAAGGTTTGGGCAGAGTTGGTTAGCGCATTAGGCAACAACAAAGAAGCGGGCTGGACAACCGGGTCGACGGAGAAACTAGCATCAGGAAGAGGTAAAATTGTTTTATTATGTTATGAAATTATTATGGTAAAATTGTTTTATTCTGTTATGAAGTTATTATTCGTTGATGGAGCATATGTTGGTAAAGCTAAATCTGAGTTAGGTGCTAATAGTGGCTTTAAGAAAATGATACTGTCAAGAAAGATATTCGAACACATGCCCTTTTGGGCTAGTACCTGAAATTGGTGCCTTAGAGCAACTCGACCAAGCCAGTGACACCCCCAAATTCTAGCTACCTCAACTGGAATCCACCCGTTACAATTCAAAGTGATTCTACTAGCACCCGAGCCAACAGGATCTGAAAACACTGTACACTGTATGTTTCCTCCACACGCTGCATAATGTAGAGGAGTGCTTCCAGCGCTTATCAGGTCCATTGACATGCCATAATGAAATGCGACAACTGACACATTTGCATTCAGACCAGGTAGCAATTGTATATAGTATAAATGCCATTCAGGGCATCTGTGTGGAGAAATGTAATCCCACCATCTACTGTGCCTCCCCCACGTGGCACGAATTGAAACCCAAGTTCACCCTCTAGCCATGCAGCCATGCGGGGGAAGTCCATAGAAGCCATGCGCCCACAGGGGAAGACATGGGTCACGCCCCTAGTTAACGTCACCACCCAATGCTTCTTGCCTTTCTTTATAATTTGGCACACCTCACTGAAAACAAGGATTGACATCCATAAGTACTCCTCCGGCTGCTATGGGGAATGTCAATGGCCACCTCGCAGTAATCTATGGGTGGAATGTTTGCAACACGAGAGGAATGACCATTGAAACCAGAGGAACACTCTCCAGCTTCGACATTCGTGACTTGGAATTCCTTCGAGGGGCCATCTTGTTTTCCGAATTACGCGTCTCAGAAAAACTGTTGGAGAGCGCTACGAGATTCGTCTCCTCCATGCACTTCTTGTCCAGGCGTTGTTTGTGATATTCCTCGTAAGAGTTGCACTGTTCTTTGGACCCATAGTTTTCCTCTCGGTCAATAGCAGTGAGGCGCCTGCGCAACCTGCCACGGGGAGGAGCATGCGTGAATAAGCTGAGGTATTCAACATCAAACATGCCAAGTTACAAGGTAACACCCAGATACAAGGCACCAAGGAAACAACCCACAAGCTCATTGCTTGTATGTTATGCATAGGTTCTGTAATTGTTGCGCTCAACTTGTATTACCAGGTGCATAGAGATGAGATAAGGCATCGACTGGTATCCATGGACACACACTCCAGGAAGGGCTGGGAGTGCCGGGGTTTGGATCCCTCTTAGAAAGTTCATCACGCAGCTCCTGGATCTTCAGTTTCTTCCATTCTTTTGTGACCTTTGATGAACTTTTTGTCGTCGCCATTACAGCAAATCAAAGAATTATGTGATGCAAAACGAAAATGAACCGCCGATAAACACCAAAACCCTCCACCAAAACCCTCAAAGCCTGCTAGCTCGCAGATACAACATGAAGAAATAATGAAGGTGGCAAGCGATGGACGCGTTTAGGGTTTAGGAAGGCGGAGCGTGTAGGGTTTGGGAGTGGAAAGAAAAAAAGGACACGTGGGCCTCATGCGAGGACCCACGATGCCCATTTAATGTATAATGAAACCACAATGCCCATATGCCCACATAATGAAATTAATTTAAAAAAAAAAAATTAATTTAATTTTTTTTTTGTTATGATATTTTTTTAATTATTCGTTCATATTTAAAATTAAATTTTTTAAAAATTAGTTTTAAATAAGTTTTTTTTTATTTGTTTTTTTTTTATTTACTTATTATTTTAATTAGTTTAGATTCAAACCAAAGAGTAAAGTTTAAATTGGGATTAGTTCTTAATTTTGGAATAAAAATTAAATTTGTATTAAAGTTTAAATTTTTAAAAAAAAAATATTAAATTCCTAAAGTTTAATTTAAAAAAAAGGGGAGGGGGGGTAATTATCTTTAAACTTTAATTGAGTTTAATCCCTAAGTTAAATGATAAAATATTAGTTAAGCTTAAGTAATATAGGGTTAAGTATAAATTTTAGAGGTCCAAGGGTTTTGAACCCAAGACCACCCACCGAACGTAGCGCCTTAAGAAGAGAAATAACACCAACGCACCACACATCACTTTTACAAAAAAATTTACATATGAATAGTTTAATTATCAATAGTACAAAAGTACTAGCCTGAAGAATATCCAAACGCCAAGCTCACGAGACCGTACACACAACTCATCGAGCCAAGTGCCAAGTCCCTCCACTCCATTCCACCAGTCAAAGTCAATGCTAAATCTCAATGCAGCATTCGACAATGCCAACACTACGTGCCAAGGAAAATCCCACGAGTCAAGCATCGGAGGATATTTAGTTGTGAGCGAAAGTTAAAAGGACTTAGACTAGGACAAGCGGGAAGGAGGTGGCATATGCACTAGGAGAGTAAGCATAGGAATTGGCGAGTATGGCGCAAGGCTAACGTAGCTACAGGGCAAGGGAACCAATAGTTTTTTTTATAGGGATGAAGAAATCAAGCTTAGACGCTTAATCCTAATCCTAACCTAGCCAATCCCCTAAAGGAGTAATGTCTGTTTATAGACAAGTAAAGAAAACTTAAGCCTAACCCTGTTTCTAGTTTAAGTAGCACCAATTTGAAACGCCCTGGAACTCACCCTGACAACTTTGGTTGATGCAGGTTAAAGCATACATGATGCTCAGGACTCGAGGGAGTCGAGGCAGGGGAGCATCGTCGCAAGCACTACCAACACCACCAATGCCACCACCACCATCGCCTGAACTAGCTCTCATACTGCGCTCGTTGGAAGCCATTAATGAGACTTTAAAGGGGCGACAACCGGCAGGGACTAAAGTGGAACCCCCGCCGTCTGGAATGGGTAATCCAGAAGCGTCAAGGGATTCAGGGGGAGGACCTCCACCCGAAGACATCATGCGTGAATTGCAGAAGATCAAACTTCTGGAGTTTTTCGGGGGTCATGCCAGTGAACGCGTAGAAGCATGTTTGGAAGGCATGACAAGGTGTTTTGCCTTAAGGGACTATGCATCCAACTCAAAGGCAAACACCACAATTTTTCAGTTACGAGACAACGCCTTGAATTGGTGGGGCAACCTAGAAAGACAACTGCACCTTACCCCAGACACAGTATCTTGGGAACTTTTCAAGGAGAGGTTCCGAAGGAAATATCTACCAGCATACTACGAGGAACAACAGGTAGGGGCATTTCATGCCTTAGTATAAGGAAACAGAACTGTAGAAGAATATGAGATCAGATTTATGGAATTGGTCAAATATGTTTCATATATGGATAATGACCAACGACAGGCAGAGCGCTTCGTTTATGGATTGAACCCTAAGATAAGAGCTATGGTGCGGATGTGAAAACCATCTTCAGTAGAGGAAGCGGTGGAAAATGCACATTATGCGGAGGAACACATGAACTTAACCGGGGGTACAAGACCGACATTTCTGCATCGTCCTGGATTCATAGGAAAGGCCCCGAGGACATTTCCTAGGGGAGGGGGCTCAAGGCCACCGCCATATGGTAACAGAGTCGCGCCAAGGATAGTAGCCGCAGGGATTTCAATGGCAGCGAGTGCAGCATCTCGTTCATCGCCAACAACGCAGACAGGTCCACGACCATCTCAGGGAACAGCTAGTAGGAGCAGGGGTTCCAGGGGAAGGAATTCATTTCAGAGATAGTCACATAACAGTACACAGGTTCAACCTCGTGTTACATGTTGGGGGTGCGGAGGACCCCATTACTAGTGTGACTACCCAGAGTTACAATCAGGGTTTGTGCATAGAGAAGGAAAGGCACCGATGGGGAGAGCAAGTAGCAGCCATCGGATTTACGCAGCGGTTAATAATCACCAGGCCGAACATCAATCCGCAGTGGTGGAGTCATCAAGTACGCTAAATCATATCAATGTTAAGATTTTGTTTGATTATGGTGCGAAAGATAGTTTCATTTCACCATCTGCATTAAAAAAGAGTGGGTTGGCATCCTACGAGCACGATGACTTTAAACAAGTCGAGATGGCTTCGGGGGAAAAACAAGCGGTAGGACCTAGTGTCGATAATTGTATAGTAGACCTGGGAGTGTGTACTACCAGGTTGAAGGTATACGTCACTGCTCTTTGGGCATATGACCTAATCATTGGAATGGATTGGTTAGCAGCTCACCGAGCTTTGGTAGATAGTTTCGCAAAGAGGGTGCTTTGTGTCGACGATGAAGGAAGGCCAGTAGAGATCCAGGGTGTACGGAGAAAAGTGTCATTGTGCTTTATATCAACTATGAAGGTTAAGCGATGCTTGAGACAAGGGTGTCGATTGTATGTAGTGGAAACAGTGAATGAAAGGAAGGGACCCTCATTGGATCAGTACCCGGTATTGTCAGAATTTAAGGATGTTTTTCCGAACGAGTTACCAGGGTTACCTCCTCAGAGGGAGCTTGATTTTACTATTGAGCTAAAACCTGGTGCAGAACCAATCTCCAAGACTCTGTATCGGATGATAGCGCCAGAACTTTGTGAATTGCAAATGCAGTTGAAAGAGTTACTAGACTCAGGGCCAATAAGGCCCAGTGTCTCACCTTGGGGCGCACCAGTAATTTTTGTAA
Source organism: Picea engelmannii (assembly GCA_009831015.1). Classification (NCBI taxonomy): domain Eukaryota; kingdom Viridiplantae; phylum Streptophyta; class Pinopsida; order Pinales; family Pinaceae; genus Picea; species Picea engelmannii. Next base: position 1,210,087 of record ML779473.1, read on the forward strand.
AGAAGAAGGATGGATCCTTACGACTGTGCATAGACTACAGGGATTTGAACCGTGCTACAGTGAAAAATAGGTACCCAATGCCGCAAATAGATGACCTCTTATATCATATGAAAGGAGCAACAGTATTCTCAAAGATTGATTTATGGTCAGGGTATCATCAGTTAAGGATTAAGGAAAGTGATATCCCAAAAACTGCCTTTCAAACTCGGTTTAGACATTACAAGTTTGTTGTAGTACCTTTCGGATTGACCAATGCGCCAGCAGTATTCATGAGCCTCATGAACGGCGTATTCCGGAAGTACTTAGACCGTTTTGTACAAGTCTTTCTAGATGACATCCTCATCTATTCCAAGAATGAAAGAGAACATGAGGAACACTTGCGAATAGTGTTGTCCTTCCTTAGAGAGAACAAATTGTATGGGAAGTTGTCGAAGTGTTCCTTCTTCCAGAAAGAGATCCACTATTTAGGTCATATCATTTCCGACGAAGGAATCTCTATCGACCCAGAAAAGGTAAAGGCCATTATAGAGTGGCCAGTGCCGAAAAATGCCCATGAGGTGAGAAGCTTCATGGGGCTAGCAGGTTATTACCGGAGATTTGTGGAAGGGTTCTCAAAAATAGCGAAACCCATCACCACCTTGCAGCGCAAGGGGGTCAGGTATGAATGGAC
>ML779473.1:1213469-1253085 GCA_009831015.1 Picea engelmannii
TGCATTGCTATGATATGTGGACCAGTGCATGATTTCAAGTGATGACACTGCCCAAAACCGAATAAACGATGACAAAACCCCCAGCAACACGGTGCCACTGTATATTCCATTGTAGGGTGTGGACCCTAGTTATGATTAGGAGGTATGGAGGCATTTCCCACCGTGTATCCTCCGAAACCTGAAGTCATGGGAGGACAGTGTTAGTTCACGCTCCCCAAGACATGTGATGATGATTGTCAGATGCATGCTAGGGAAGCTTGGTCGAGATAGCAACACTTCCACTTACGGGTTCTATTTGGAGTTAGGTCAATATAGTTGACGCTCCAAGATAGTCTAGCAGAGGAAGGATAGGAATGGATATGGAAGTAGGTTAGGGAGGAAGGAAGAGTAGTAATAGTTGAGAAGGTATGGAGATCTGTCTTGTAGTGGAATTTAATGTTTTCCCTTCAAAAAAAAAAAAAAAAATGTGTATATATGAATATTCATAATTACGTAACTAAACCACAGTTGTCTAAATAAAAATTGTTGAACTGGATAATAGTAGTTAAAGGATTTCTCAAACAATTGATTGGTTTTTTGTCTTTTATAAAAGATTGGTCTTGCTGACTGGATTGGATGCATACTAATGCAGGAGCATCACCAGCAACATCAAGCGAGCCAGCGCGGAGCGGAAGACAGCTGGACAAGCCAGCACACATTTTGAAAACACCTTGATATTGTTGCACAAACATTAATGTTTGGATTTAATGAAGCGCACTTTGTATATTGTATTGGATCTTGAGCGGATAGCTCTCATCCTTTAGGTAGATAGACGACATTTAATATAGTTAATGAAGTTAGATAGAAATTTAATTCTAGATTTGATAGCTAGAGTTCGAGAGGGAAAACGTATATAGACACCCTCCTTTGTACATTGTAACATCATCAATTCAGAGGAGAAAGAAGAAAAGAGCATGCAGAGAACTGTGTATGAAGAACACCCATGTACAAACATTTGAATTAATAGAAGAAAGCTTTGATTCAAACTCATGGTTTGTGTTGTTTCTCTGTGTATTGATGTTATGCTCATGAATGTTTGCTTCCTATTATACATTTGCTTTTATATGTTGTGTATGTGATTTCATGGTTGAATTGAAATCTAAGAAGAAGAAGGGATTAGTTTCAATTGTTTCTCTATATTGAGCCAGAGGATTCCTGCAAGGAGTGCAGTTGAATCATCCGCAAGGAGTGCGTTGACATAAGGTTTCAGATAGAGATAACTTTTGTTCTAAGTTCCCAGAAGCACAGTTGAGTAAAAGAGTCGTGCAAGGAGTGCGCAGGCCAAGTGAAGACTCGTAGTTGCAATTCTGAGAAAAGGGAATTAAGACTGTTGTTGCAGGAGTGCGCAGAGTCGAAGCTTCAACACTTGGACGTTGTTGAATATTTGCCGCAAGGAATGCGTGCAAGAGTTTCCTGAAGAGACTCGAAAGTTGTGAGAAAATCTCAGGAAGGATAGGCCTTCAAACTCGTTGAAGGACGAAGCAGGAAAGTTGTGCTTTGATAGCTTAAAGGAGCGTCGCAGGTTTGCGCACAGGGTGACGAGTTCTGTGGAAGAACGGTTTGTCATTTCACAGATTGTATAAGGAAGAAACGGACGGACGAATTTCTCCGAGGATATTTCACGAAGCTCTGAGGGTTGTTGGATCTTGCGAAGGTGAAAGGAGGCTACAGCGCAGGTGTGGAAGAGGTTCGAAGCTCAGGAGGGTAGGAGCGTCAATCCGAGTCACGAGGACCGTCAGATCAACTCCTAAAATCGTACACTGAGAGTCGGCGTAGAAGTTAATTCGACCTCGCGAGAAGCGAACGAGGGAGCGAGATAGCGAGTTTTGGCATTTTAGCATCTCGTGTATCGGGAGTTGACATAGGAGTTAATTGACCTCGCTAGAAGCGAAGTCGCGAGGGAGTGATATCGCGAGTTTCGGCACTTCGGCACATCGAACATCGGGAGTTTAAAACCCGAGGGGTTGGTGTCATGAGTAGCGAAGTCGCGATAGAGCGAAGTTCCGATAGCAGAGAAAAAGAAAGTAAAATGTTGACTGACATATCGGGTCTCGGGGATTCGAGAACCCAGAACTCGACTTTGAACTCACGAAGTCACGAGTTTCGATTTCCCGACAAGTCAAAGAAGGGGGATCGCGCGAAGAGAACTGTGGGTATAGAATTTCCGATAGGGAATTAGAAGAACCTTGGTGTTCTTCGGGCCAAGGGAAGAAGAAGGTCATGAGGAAGAGCGGTCGTGCTTCGAGGAGTGCGATTGCATCAAGTTTGGTATCAGAGCCGGAAGTTCTTTGCTTTTTGTAGTAGAGAAGAAGAGAATTCACCATGCCGCCCAGAAGAGAAAGACAATCACCCAACCCAGAGGACAGGGAGGTGAGAAGAAAAGGTAGGCCGGTAGGAAATCCAGAAATGGAAAGACAAATGAGAGATCTTCGAGCAAGACTTGAAGAGATGGAGACAGCTCAGAGACGCACAGTTAGTGCGGGGAATTTCAGCGATTCAGAGGATGAAGTTGAGGCTGAATGAGAGAAAGAAGTTGCATCCAAAGATGCATCAATTGAGCGATTAATTAAAGCTATCGCCAGGATGGGTGCGAAAGCGAAGATGGACATCCCAGTCTATGAGGGGAACTTGGATGCAGAAGAGCTGCTAGACTAGATTAGAGCTCTTGATACCTACTTCGACTATGAAGAGATCGAAGGGGATAAGAAGGTCAGACATGTTGTCACGCGCTTGAAGGGACATGCAGCCTTATGGTGGGGCGAGCTAAAAGTTGATAGACGCTGCAAGGGTAAGCAGAAGATTAAAAGTTGGGACTGAATGATCGCGAAGATGAAAGAGAAGTTCATCCCAAGAGACTACCAAATTACTTTGTTCAGGAGGATGCAGAACCTGAGACAGAAGTTGATGACAGTGAAGGAATACACTGAATAATTCTATCGAATGAACATCAGAGCAGGTCATCGGGAGAGCGATGATGAGAAAGTTTCCAGATATATGAATGGTCTGAGATACGACATTCAGGATGAGTTAAGCATGGTGACCCTCAGGACGGTAGAGGACGCTTATCATATGGCTCTAAAAGCCGAAGAGAAGCTGAGTCGAAAGCAAGGTCAGCGAGGGCGAGGCAGAAGTCAGCCCAGAGGCAAGGAAGTTGCCCAGGAGAAATATCATAATCCCAAGGAGGAATGGAAGAAACCTCAGGGTAGAGTTGAAAGAGGTGGGACCTCACAGCGACATCCATATGTTGAACAGAGAGGGCAACATACATAGAAGAGGGGAGATTATGCTGACGCTGATACTTTTCCTCGTACCAGAGGTAGAGGAAGAGGCAGAGGAGGAGTAATCACATGTTTCACATGTGGGAAGAATGGGCACAGGTCGTTCGAGTGTCCAGAGAAAAAGAAAGACGTTGGATAAGCTCACATCGTCGAAGCACAGAAGCAGGATGTTGAGAACGAAGGCACAGAAGGCGGAAGGTTGTTGATGATGCGTAAAGTTCTCTTAACACCCGAGAAGGAGGTCGAGGACTCAGCTCAAAGGACCAAACTTTTCAGAACATCTTGCAAGACCAAGGATTGGGTATGCAAGGTTATCATGGACAGCGGTAGCACAGATAATCTCGTATCCACAGAGATGGTAGAGAAACTGGAGCTGTAGACAACTGGTCACCTAAGTCCGTACAAAGTTTCATGGCTACAGAAGGGACATCAGGTAAGTGTCACTAAACAATGCTTGGTTGAATTCAAGATAGGGGAGTATAATGATAAGGTACTCTTTGATGTCATTCCCATGGATGTATGTCATTTATTGCTGGGTAGACCATGGAAATATGACAGAAATGTGGTTCACGACGGGAGGATGAACACATATACCCTGGAGAGAAATGGGAGGACATACAGATTGCTTCTGACAAAGGATAAAGAGGTGAAGCCGGAAGTGAGAAATACAATACTTCTCATAAGTGGGAAGGAGCTTCTTACAGAGGTAGAAAAGAAGGAAGATCCACAATTCTTTGTGGTCAGGAAACCGAGGATTGTTCTGACTAGCACAAGAGTGGATGATTTACCATATGAGGTTCAGGAACTATTGGAAGAGTTCGCTGACATCATAGTGGACGAATTACCTCGTTCGTTGCCACCGATGAGGAGTGTGAGTCAGCATATTGACCTCATACCAGGAGCAAGTTTGCCAAACAAAGTTTCATACAGGTTGACACCACAAGAAAATGAGGAGGTTAAGAGGCAGGTCCAGGAGTTATTGGACAAAGGATTAGTCAGGGAAAGCTTGAGTCCATGTGTTGTTCCGACAGTACTCAGTCCAAAGAAGGATGGAGGATGGAGAATGTGTACTGACTCAAGAGCGATCAACAAGATAACCATCAGGTACAGGTTCCCATTGCCAAGGATGGATGATCTGATGGATTGCCTGAGCGGGGAAAAGTATTTTTCAAAGATAGATCTGAAGAGAGGATATCACCAGATTCGCATGAGAGAAGGCGATGAGTGGAAAACAACATTCAAGACAAACGAAGGTTTGTATGAATGGTTGGTCATGTCATTTGGCTTGACGAATGCACCAAGTACCTTTATGAGACTGATGAATGAAGTCCTGAGGGAATTCATCGGAAAGTTTGTCGTCGTATATCTGGACGATATACTGATTTTCAGCAAGACAAAGGCTGAACATTTGAATCATTTGGCCATTGTGATGAGGAAGCTACAGCAAGAGAAGTTGTTGATCAACATGAAGAAATCCTCATTTATGAAGACAGAGCTCATATACTTGGGTTTTGTTGTTTCTGCAAATGAGTTGAGGATGGATCCGGATAAGGTAGAAGTAATTAAGAATTGGCCATCACCGAGGAATGTATTCGAGGTGAGGAGTTTTCATGGTTTGGCTATTTTCTACCGGAAATTCATCAGGAATTTCAGTGGAATTAGCACAGCGATGATGGACACAATGAAGAAGTGACATAAGTCTTTTCATTGGACAGCAGAGGCTGAGAATAGCTTCAATCTGTTGAAGCGGAAGATCACAGAGCAACCAGTGTTGGTGTTGTCGGATTTCATGAAGACATTTCAGGTGAAATGTGATGCAAGTGGGTTTTCCATAGGAGCAGTCTTGAGTCAAGAAGACAGACCAGTTTCATATTTCAGCGAGAAATTGGATGAGGCGAAGCTGAAATACTCCATGTATGATAAAGAATTTTATGCTATCATCCAGGCACTGAAGAAGTGGAGGCATTACTTGATCCCGAAAGAATTTGTGTTGTACAGTGACAATCATGCATTACAGCTTGTAAGTCAACAAGAGAAGTTGAATCAGAAACATGCCAAATGGGTAGAGTATATGCAGAATTTCACATTTGTGATTAAGCATATTTCGGGTACTACTAACAAAGTGGTTGATGCTTTGAGCAGGAAGTGTTTGTTGCTGCAGGAATTTCGAGTCAAAACATTGGGTTTTGAAAATCTCAGGAACATGTATGTAGGTGATGCAGATTTTGGAGAGGCATATGAAGCAGCTGAGAATCCAGTTCTCAGAGATAGAAGCCCATGGATAGATTATATGATCCAGGAGGGATTGTTGCTTAGGGGAAATCAACTGTGTATCCCAAAATTCTCCATGAGGGAGAATATGTTGAAAGAGAAGCACAGTGGTGGATTGGTAGGACACTTTGGTCATGAAAAAACATTCGCTAAACTGAATGAGTCATATTTTTGGCCAGGAATGCGAGAAGATGTCAAGAGGTTTGTTGACAGATGTCGAATTTTTCAGCATTTGAAAGGGAGAAAGCAGAATGCAGGTTTTTATCAGCCATTGCGCATACCAGAGAGGCCATGGGAGGCGATTAGTATGGATTTTGTATTAGGGTTGTTGAGGACACAAAGAGGTGTTGATTCCATCTTTGTGGTCATGGACAGGTTTTCTAAAATGGCACATTTTATCCCATGCCATAAGACCAGCGATGCGACTCACATCGCAAATCTATTTTTCAAGGAGGTCATTCGACTTCATGGATTGCCGAAAAGCATAGTTTCAGACAGGGACACTAAATTCATAGGGAATTTTTGGAGGACCTTGTGGAGGAAATTGGGAACTAACTTAGCATTTAGTTCTGCTTATCATCCTCAGACGGATGGGCAGACAGAAGTGGTAAACAGAAGTCTAGGAGAATTGTTGAGGAGCTTGATGACAGAGCACCATAGCAGCTGGGATAGCATATTGCCACAGGCAGAATTTGCATACAACGATTCAGTGAATCGGAGCACAGGGAAGAGTCCATTTCAGATTGTGTATGGATTGAAGCCGAGAGGAGTTTATGAACTGAGGGATTCAGGATAGACTGCTACTAGAAGCGCTAGTGAAGAAGAGTTTGTTGAGCCGATGAAAGAACTTCACAGCTAGGTGAAGGAGCGGTTGTTGAAATCGAACCAGGAGTATAAGCGCAGAGCATATCAGCATCGGAGACAACTTCAGTTTTAAGTTGGTGATATGGTTCTGGTACACTTAAGGAAGGAAAGGTTCCCAAGGGGAACATACAACAAGCTCAAAATGAAGAAAATTGGGCCATGCAGAATCCTGAGGATATTCGAAGAGAACGCTTATGAGATCGAGTTGTCGGATGGCATCGGGATATCTCTGATATTCAATATCGCGGATTTATACCCATACAGGGCTGGAGAAGCAAAGACTGCAACTGAGCAACCAGTCATCCAGTGGACGAAGCAGATGTCGATTGCAGAAAATCCACAGATGGAGTGCATACTGGATAAGAGAGTGGGCAAGAAGACCAGAAGAAAAGAATACTTTGAGTATCTGGTCAAGTGGAAGAATCATCCAGTTGAATATGTCAACTGGGAGAGTGAAGCTAAAATACAGAAGCATGGACATACCATGCAGGAGCTCATGGACCGGAACCCATGAAAGTTTCCAAGCCGAGGAGTATGATGCAGGAGCATCGCCAGCAACATCAAGCGAGCCAGCGCGGAGCGGAAGACAGCTGGACAAGCCAGCACACATTTTGAAAACACCTTGATATTGTTGCACAAACATTAATGTTTGGATTTAATGAAGCGCACTTTGTATATTTTATTGGACCTTGAGCGGATAGCTCTCGTCCTTTAGGTAGATAGACGACATTTAATATAGTTAATGAAGTTAGATAGAAATTTAATTCTAGATTTGATAGCTAGAGTTCGAGAGGGAAAATGGATATAGACACCCTCCTTTGTACATTGTAACATCATCAATTCAGAGGAGCAAGAAGAAAAGAGCATGCAGAGAACTGTGTATGAAGAACACCCATGTACAGACATTTGAATTAATAGAAGAAAGCTTTGATTCAAATTCATGGTTTGTGTTGTTTCTCTGTGTATTGATGTTATGCTCATGAATGTTTTCTTCATGTTATACATTTTCTTTTATATGTTGTGTATGTGATTTCATGGTTGAATTGAAATCTAAGAGGAAGAAGGGATTAGTTTCAATTGTTTCTCTATATTGAGCCAGAGGATTCCTGCAAGGAGTGCAGTTGAATCGTCCGCAAGGAGTGCGTTGACAGAAGGGTTCAGATAGAGATAACTTTTGTTCTAAGTTCCCAGAAGCACAGTTGAGTAGAAGAGCCATGCAAGGAGTGCGCAGGCCAAGTGAAGACTCAGAGTTGCAATTATGAGCAAATGGAATTAAGACTGCTGCTGCAGGAGTGCGCAGAGTCGAAGCTTCAACACTTGGACGTTGTTGAAGATTTTCCGCAAGGAATGCTTGCAAGAGTTTCCTGAAGAGACTCGAAAGTTGTGAGAAAATATCAGGAGGGATAGGCCTTCAAACTCGTTGAAGGACGAAGAAGGAAATTTGTTCTTTGATAGCTGAAAGGAGTGTCGCAGGTTTGCGCGCAGGGTGACGAGTTCTGTGGAAGAACGGTTTGTCATTTCGCAGATTGTATAAGGAAGAAATGGACGGACGAATTTCTCCGAGGAGATTTCGTGAAGCTCCGAGGTTCGTTGGATCTTGCGGAGGTGAAAGGAGGCTACAGTGCAGGTGTGGAAGAGGTTCGAAGCTCAGGAGGGTAGGAGCGTCAATCCGAGTCACGAGGACCATCAGATCAACTCCTGAAATCGTACACTGAGAGTCGGCATAGAATCTAATTCGACCTCGCGAGAAGCGAAGTCACGAGGGAGAAAGATAGCGAGTTTTGGCATTTCGGCGTCTCGTGTATCGGGAGATGACATAGGAGTTAATTGACCTTGCGAGAAATGAAGTTGCGAGGGAGTGAGATCACGAGTTTTGGCACTTCGGCACATCGGACATCGGTAGTTGAAAACCCGAGGGGTTGGTGTCGTGAGTAGCGAAGTCGTGATAGAGAGAAGTTCCGATAGCGGAGAAAAAGAAAGTAAAATGTTGACTGACATATCGGGTCTCGGGGATTCGAGAACCCAGAACTCGACTTTGAACTCGCGAAGTCACGAGTTCCTATTTCCCGACAAGTCAAAGAAGGGGGATCGCATGAAGAGAATTGTGGGTATAGAATTCTCGATAGGGAATTAGAAGAACCTTGGTGTTCTTCGGGCCAAGGAAAGAAGAAGGTCCTGAGGAAGAGCGGTCGTGCTCCGAGGAGTGCGGTTGCATCACATACATAAATTACTAAAGGATGGTAGTTTTGATTATTAGTACATGCACGAGACTTGCATGTACTAGCTACACATGCATTTCATGTACATATACACTAGTATGTATGAGTTTTATTGACTTACTTACTGATCATGTCAGTTAATTGTTATGAATATGTGAACCAGGTTTATTTTCCTTGTACCATAAGACACCTTAACTTCGGGACGAAGTTTCCTGAAGGGTGGGTGTATGTAACAACCCTAGTAGAATATATGTTTAGGGATTATTAAGTAAAAATTTATTAGGTAATTAATTTTTCTAACATGTTATGAATTAAACAAAGATTGGTATAATGATACTAATTAAATATTTATTAATTAATTAATTGTTATAATTTGATTAATTAATTGATTAATTAATTACCTGTTACATTCATTGACATGGGCATTAAATTTAAAAAGGGTTAATAAATTTAATTGTTTAAATTAAAGGATTACGTATACGGAGGGGATAAGGGGCATTAATAAATGGATAAGGAACATTAATAATTGGATAAGGGGCATTAACTATGTGGATAAGGTAATGAATGCAAAGATAAGGAAATAAATGAGGAGAAAGGGCGGTGAAGGAGGGATATGAGTGGAGGAGGCTTACGGATTTGGGGATTATTATTCGACTTGGATTTTGGGGGAGGATTATTATCATTCTACAGGGGTTTTTGGGAGGGTTCTCTTGGATTTGCACATGAGTTGAGTTCTGTAGTTGGGAAGGATTAATACAGGGGGCACCGGTTTGCTGGAGGTTTTGGGCACAGGGGCCAGGATATCCATATGGTATTCTGGAGCTAGGAAGTTGTCCTAGTTGGCAGGGTGGAAACAAGGTTTGGGCAGAGTTGGTCAGTGCATTAGGCAACAACAAAGCAGTGGGCTGGACAACCGGGTCGATGGAGAAACTAGCATCAGGAAGAGGTAAAATTGTTTTATTCTGTTACGAAATTATTATGGTAAAAAAAAATTATTTTGTTATGAAGTTATTATTCGTTGATAAATTTATATGCGTATGTGTTGAATTTATAAGAAATTACTGAGTTTCTGAAATCAAGTAGAAGTTATTGTTTTGTTTATGGAATTAATGGATGTTAAATTAATTCGGTTATTACAGTTGGACACCCCCACTTCCTCCAAATTCCTAATAACTTCCTGTAAAATCCTCCATTAAAATCTGTGTTCGAAATTTATCCAAATAAATATAGTAATCAAAATTTCCAAGACCAATTTCAGGGAATGGGTCAGGATTTGATCCGCGGTCGAATTGTTGGAGGTTGTGAGTGAAATCGGTTTGAATAACATTGCTTCAGACAGGGTTTTTGAAATATGACTTTCCAAACAATAGATCGTCATTGTCCTTCTCTGAATCCCGATTCTCATACATTTTGAAATCTAGCGCTACCATATTCAGGACTTCAAAACTATAATTTAGTCTAAAATGTGTGATGCAAGACTCTGCACATACTCAAAACCATACCCGAGTTATCTTGATTGGAGTTTTAAATCTCATAAGTTGAATCATTGTAAATACAAGAAAATGGGCCAACTCCACCTGGGTGTTCTGCGACCTTGAACGGTTTCAGTTGTACCATTTCATGTAATACAATTTCCACAATTCTCTCCAAAAAGTTCTCTTCGTCACTAATAAACACAGGCAAACAAACAGATCTAGAGTACAGAACTAAAGTACAGAGTAATCCTACTACAAATTTTAGTGTATGATTCTTACCACCATTAGAGTACACAGTTGAAAAGGAAGCATGCATGCATAAATTCAAAGCCGAGGGGGAGACCTCAAAAAAAGACGAAGAGAAGAAGTTTAAATAAAGGTGGAAAACAAGAAAAATAGAGTTACAAGCAGGTATTAACCTGTAGGGATCCCAAGAGCTGCATTTCCTACCCAAGACCTAGACTTGTCTTCCAATTGACATTAGTTGAGTAATGTTACTGTCATGGATTAATTTATGTATGCCCTGAGGAGGGATTTTCTCCTTCCACCCTCTAAACCTACCCTCCAAACCCTGGTGTGCCTATTCATGGGTGGAAATTCAACAATCATATTACATAGTCAAAGAGGAGCCCAAATTAACACTTTCATTCAAATTCATGTATGTTTTTGAGTTCTCAACATAGTTTCTTAGAGATAACTCTAAATTTTATAATGGTTACTATAGGAGGTTGCATTGGTTTTCACTATGGTTTTAGGAATCAAATAATTTTAGTATGTGCATGGAATGAGCTATTTGATGAACATAAGGAATAAAAAGCTTTGGGATAGTACTCAACCATGCAACTGGGTACACTATGTTGTTTTAGTAGTATAGTTTCTCTTCTTCTTTATATGTAACTGCTACAAAATTATTCACTTATGTAGGCTATTTGGCATCATGGATGTTAACTTTATTCCACTCTATATTTCTATCTCAAGAGATCATAATTGGGATCATAGTGAAATGTGTAGCAGTAGCACAAGCAATTGTGTGTAGAAGGTCATTTTTTTGTTTCATGGAAATTCTATTTCCATCATGATGTATTTGGATTATGATAATAGCTATGTGAATAGGCACTTGAGGTTGCATAGGCTCAAGGTATGGATGAAAATGATGTCAATTTTATGTTCTGGAAACCTAACATCTTACCTTGTCTTGTTTTTCACAAAGATAGAAAGAGAGAGAGTATGTGACATCATGGAATATTCACCACACATCCATGAATATAATACTAATGAAAGGAGAGATGTGGAGATTTCTCTAGACATGGTAGAGACTATGAGAAGTCTAAGGGTGGAATTTTAGAGTTGCAAAGAAGATAATGAGAAGATTATCAAAGATCAAGAGGAACAAAATGAACTGAATGTTTCTTTTTTATAAAGGTTGATTGAGATTCAGAAAGACATGCAATAAGGACATATATCAAATAACATTGGTAAAATTCCTTCATGGAAGAGGTCTCGTAGTATTAATACTTTGGCCTCCAGTGATAATAACTATACAAAATCAAATTCTTCAAGCTAGAATACAACTACCTCTAATGATTCCATTAGCAATGGATTAAAACCTTCTTCTAGACATAAGAAGAAGAAATTTTCCAAAGACTGCTTACAAAGGGAGTTCTGAAAGATAAAACCACCTACCTTTAAAGGTGAGGAAGTTGAAGCATGGATTCTTGGAATGAGGAAGTTTTTCCAGGTACATGATTACTCTGGAAACATGAAGGCTATAATGGTCATTTATAACATGAGTGGCATAACATCCATTTGGTGGGAAAATCTCAAGAATGTAAAGAAGATCAATGAACACAAAATCACTTGGAAGCAATTTATAAAGTACTTTTGTCTGAAATATTTGTCAAAGAGGTATTATGATGGAAAGATTAAGGAATTTCTTGAGATAAATTGGGGCAATCGGCCATGGAAAACTTTGCAAGTAATTTTTTGGAACTACAAAGGTATGTTCCATATATAGAATAGGAGAAAGTGAAAATTCAACGTTTCCTTAGTGGACTACCTCAATCTTATAAGGATATGATTAAATTTGATAATCCTAAGACTTTTGATAAAACAATAAAAAAAAGTTAAATATTGTTATGAACAATGCAAAAATACACTCAAACTTAACAGGATCTGGAAGGAAAAGTTTGATCAAAGGAAGAAACGATTTATGCCTCAATAGTATAATAATCAATTAAGAAGTTTTAAGCCAAACTATCCAACAAGCAGTAGCTTCCAACAAAAAATTTCATCTTAGAGTGGAAACAAACTAGCAGAGTTAGTATGAGGAAAGCTAAGGGAGCCTTGTAAAGGACCTCTGAGGTGTTGGGGTTGTGGAGAAGAGCATCTACTTAGGGGTTGTCCTCATAAGCAAGAAATTGCTAAGACAACCTAAAATATACAAGAAGTTGCAATAGTGAACGACATAGCAAAGACTATTCCTAAAATATATGTTGAGTTGAAGGATTGACATATTCGTAGAGGCTTTATTCCATCTATGACAAGTAAATTCTCATCATTATGCATGCTTTGGTAAAATTTAGACAGTACTTGGTAGGTGGAAAATTTGTGGTTAAGACTGACCACAATAGTTTGAGACACTTTTTGGGACAAAAGGACTTAAATGAGAGGCAACAAAAGTGGGTCAACAAATTGCAGGCATAGGAATTTGACATTGAGTGTGTGAAAGGGAAGAAAAATGTGATAGTTGATGCTCTCTCTAGGAAAACTGAGATATGTTCACTTGCAAATATTTTGGCTAACTAGAAATCTCATCTCTTAGAAGAGTATTCCAAGAATAAATTTGATTGTGAGTTGATGGATCATAGCATACAAGATGACAGGTACAGAGTGGTGGATGATATTATCTACTACAAGGACCACATATACTTAGTCCCTGAGTTTACATTGAAGGAGAATATTGTGAAGGCTATGCATGATGCAACTATGGTAGGCCATCATGGGTACTTTAAAACTTACAGGAAGATCAGGGAGATGTTCACTTGGAAGGGCCTCAAAGATGATGTAATAATATATGTGAGGGAGTGTATGACTTTTCAACAGAACAAGTAAAAGTAGACTCATCCTACAGGGTTATTACAACCACTACCCATCTCGAAGAAAAAGTGGGAAAGCGTGTCAATGGACTTCATCACAGGTCTACCAAAGGTGTAGGGAATACATTGCATATATGTGGTGGTTGATCGATTGACCAAGTTCCCACACTTGTTTTCCATTCCCTCGACGTACAAGGAAACACAGGTAGTAAATATTTTCTTCAGGGAGGTATTTAAACTCCATGGGTTGTCAAAGTACATTGTCAGTGATAGGGACAAGAGATTCCTCAGTGCTTTTTGGAAGGAGTTGTTCAAGTTGGTTGGCACAGAGTTAACTCCTAGCACTAGTTATCATCCCAAAATAGATGGTCAAACAGAGATCATGAACAAGTGGCTTGAGGGGTATTTATGTAACTATGTGTCTGGATAGCAGAAAGCATGGATTAAGTGGTTGTATTTGGGATAAAATTGCCATAATACCACTTATCCCATGTCCATTGGTATGACCCCATTCTGAGCATTATATGGCTATGATGCTCCTTTGTTTGTTGATCTGACATTTTGGGATAGAAGGTCAGGAGAGTCAAGATATCCTCAAGACTCTCAAGGACAATTTACAGATGGCACGGAATCAACAAAATATCTATGTAGATAGACAAAGGGTCGAGTGCACTTTTTAGGTGGGAGACTTGGTATTTTTGATATTATAGCCCTATCGACAATCTTCACTGAAGAAAAGTGGTACAGAAAAGTCAAAACCATGCTTTTATGGCCCCTACAAGGTGATTCAGAGGGTTGGTGAGGTATCTTATGAGCTTGAGTTGTCAGAAGGAAGTAAGATTCATAATGTGTTTCATGTTTCGTGCCCCAAGAAGGCATTGGGACAACATGTCACTTCTTCGGAAAATTTACCCCCATTGGATGAGGAGGGGTAGTTAGTATTGGTTCTTGAGTAGGTTTTGGAGGTCTAGGAGAGGAAATTGTGTAACAGGGTAGTCTGAGAGTACCTCATCAGGTGGAGAGATTTTCTAGTAGAGTATTCCATGTGGGAAGGCAACCAGATCTTGCATCATCCTAACTTGAAGTTGTTTGAGGACAAGCAATATTGGGAAGGGAGGATTGTAATGTTCCTTTCCAAATGATCACTCTAGGATATTGTTGTAATGGCCTAAATGATTCCCATAGACTATATTCATTGGAAGGAAAGGCGATTAATTAATTATTTGATGTCATTGGGGTGAAAAAAACAATATTTTTAAAAGTGACATTGAGTAATTAAGTGAAAAGGTGTTTTAAGTGACTTTGAGATTATAAAGTCACTTTACTTTATTAAAAGGGTAAACAGGTCATCAAAAGGGTGAATGAGTAAACAAAAGAGGAATGAGAACACCCTCTCTCATTATGCATTGTTATTTTCTAAAAACGAATTGGAGAGAGCTCTTGTAGATTTAGCTCTTGGGATGAAAAACCCTAGAGAAGAATATTGGGTTCGGTGGTGAGACTATCCACCCTAGCCAATCATGGAGGAAATATCACTCAGATCTTTTCATTGTGCTTCAGTGTGGTCGAGATTTCATCATTTGGAAGTTGAGTTCTCCTTTGTAGAGGTCAATTTGGCTTGAGGAGGACGAGTTGAGTGGTGGTTTCATTTATTGTTGAAGGGGTCAAGTTAGTTTGTTGTTTAGGATCATTTCTCAAGTATTGGGGCCAAGATAATTGTTTTTTGTCAAGTTTACTTGCATAGGGGCCAAGTTATTTCTTGGGGGAAACTTCATCTTCTTTGGAGGGTCGAACTTCATCTATTGGGGTCGAGTTGGGATGTGAGGGGGTTGATTCTCATTGGATGGTGGTCATGGGGCTTGTAGAGGTTGTTCAATGCCTGTTGGTAGCTTGGGAGAGGACACTTTAGTGCTTCAGCAACCTACAACACTCAATTTTCATTGATATCTCAGATCTATACCACTCATGTTATGAGGTTAGCCATTTAATAAACAAATATTTTTGTGGTGTGCAATTGTGTTTGGTAAACTTGCCTTAAGATATTTTGTTGTTATCAACTATTTGAATTATTCACTTTCCATTTGGCATCTATAATTTCATTTGTCCATCAAAGAGACACATTAAACTCAAACCAACGAATACCAAAACATATATCAACAGCAGCCAAGGGTTACACTGGGTTGGGATATGTCACAAAGAGTTTTATTAAAGTCCCATACAATAATAAACCTTTGGCAACGTAAAAGGGGAGATATAGTGGGGTTCTGGAGGTGGTAGGAAAACTATTTGACAAAAACAATTGAACCAGAAAACACTAAATACTATAGCAATCCACAACAAGTTGAGAAAAACATTTGAAAAAAAAATAGTAAGGGATATTACATTTACCTTTGAAATTCACTTTGGCTTAGGCTACATACTCTTAACCTTCAACTTTAATTGGACTTTGAGCCCAACTTTGGTTTGTCTTACTTTGTCTTAATCTTTGACTCAGCGTGACTTTACAAAAACCCCATTACATGACTATGACCTTTTTAATTACAATTTAATAAAAACAAAGACCACTTTCTTTTAATTATAAAACTTCTCCATTTACTCCTTTGCTTCTATGTGGCTACCAATTATTGCAACAACAATTATTGGAAAAATAAAATGTGTTTTTAGCACTCAAAAATGAAGTAAAATGGATCAAATAAGAGAAAGTAAAGTGTGATGCAATATGTGATACAAGTGACCTGATTCAGAAGAATGGGAGGACTGGTAGCAACCACAAGTGGGAACCATTCCTTTCATTCTCCTCAGTCGTTCACATAGTTAGTCAACCCTGCAATGCTTCTTCAAACAACAGTAGAAAGAGGACATCTTGACTTAGATGAAAAATCCTAGCGTCGAGGAGGATGTGAAACCCAAATACACGGGAAGTCGCATGCTATCCCACGTAAGTTCATAAGTGCACATGAATGCCATCATTTGAATGCCATTGCTTTTCCTTATAGCTCACCTGACACCACCGCAACTCTCCCTTCTTAACAAGCCTCAAAATATCCGCACTACAACATTATAATTCACCATGAAGCACCTCACACCCTCAAACTTAAAAGCTCACCATTGCTCTAATACCAAATGTTGGTTTATGGAGCAGCCATGAACAAATATGCACACATATAAACTTACATAAGAACAACAAATATATACGAAAATATTGCATTTCATTAATGTACAATAATGATACATCACTCTCACACTCAATACATTACGTGAGGCCTCATAATATAGCATTGAGGTGATCATGACAAGATGTTCAATATAGCATAACAATCTCCACAATATCTCCATGAATATCTCCATAAATATCTATGTGATCTCCATCCCTAAATTCTCTCTTTGTCCTCATATTTGATAATACATAGACTTCTAGAATAATTTTACTTTCAACAATATAATTTCATCATATCATAAGTGTGAATCATTCCTTCATACTCCCCCTTAATGAATACTTATGATTCAATTTGGATGTGTTGAGTTGTCTTCATCTTTAGTCTTCTTCATAGAAGCCAGTAAGACAACATGATATTATCATGGTTGTAGTTGAAAATTGAGCAAGCTTTTTCACTTTATCCCTATAGTCCACATTTAAAGTAGTCAATATTACAGAAATTTTCAGATTGTATGGAATATGTACTAGGATTATATCTAACAAAGACTCAAAGTTTACATCAAAATTTTGGAAAGAATTGTTTGAAGGATTCAATACGTGGTTAAATTTCAACAGTGTTTATCATCCAAAAACCGATAGGCAAACAAAAAGGACAAATCAAATATTGAAATACATTCTTTACATGTATGTCATAAATAAACCAAATAAATAGGAACACTACCTGTGTTTGGTAGAATTTGCCTATAATAATGGTTATCAAGCATCTTTGCAAATGAGTCATTTTGAGGCACTATATGGTAGAATATGTAATACACCTATAAGTTGGGACAACCTAGTAAATAGAATCACACTTGGATCAAAAATTGTAATATACCAAATATAAAAAGTATGCAGAACAGAAATAAAATGCTAGAAATGGAAAAATAACAACAATATAACCAGAACAATCACCACAATAGCATTGAAATGATATAAGAATAGTAACAGAAATAACACTTTGATTCTGAAAGCAATGTTCACGGGCCTCTTCAAGGGGGAAACCTCCAGTTAAGAAAATATCTATTACAATAATATCCAAGCTAGGGTTCTCATAGCCTCGACTCCTATTTATACTAAATATGTCTATCAAAATAAGCATCTAGAGGAAGATCCTTATAGAAGTGGAAGCTTCTATTAAGTCTTCTTACATTCGACTTATTCTATTTTATTTCAAGGCCTTATTAATATTGACCTTTATTACATCCGAATATATTGTTCTACCTATGTGCGGGTTAGGACCCTAACATTTCATCCCCCTTAAAAACAGCCTTGTCCTCAAGGCTTGAGATGTGCAAATTGTTGCAGAATGATAGTTGGTTCCCAAGTGGCATCTGCTGGAGTTGTATATTTCCACCGGACTAACACTTCCTTGATGGTTCTCTGATGCAGGCAACGCTCACGTTGATCCAAAACTGCTTGTGGTTGTAGCCAAATGGATCCTTCTTCAGCTAACTCAAGAAGGTTGGTTTGAATTTGGCACTTAGTTCCAATCACCTTCTTTAAGCATGAAACATGAAAAAAAGGATGTAGCTTCGAATGACTAGGCAAAGCTAACTGATAGGCTACTTGTCCCACACGCTTGAGAATGGTATAAGGACCATAAAATTTGGGCGCTAGCTTCTAACAATGCTCGGCCTTGAGGGAAGTTTGCTTGTAAGGTTGCATTCAAAGAAACACCTAATCCCCTTCTACAAATTGATGTTCAGAGTGACCTTGATCTTCTTGTTGCTTCATGTGATTTTGTGCCATGACCAAATTCTCTTTGAGGGTACGGAGAATAGCCTCTTGAACTGTAAGTGTTTGGTCAACCGCCTGGACCTTTGAGACACCAGGTAAGTATGAGAAAACTGGAGGTGGATTATGTCCATATACCGCTTCAAGAGGAGTTATGCGTGTAGATGTATGGTATGAAGTGTTGTACCACCATTCATCTAGGGGTAACCATTGAGCCCACTGATTTTTCTTTTCTGAGGAAAAACACCTCAAATATGTTTCCAAACACTTGTTGACAAATTTCGTTTGACCATCAGTCTGGGGATGATAAGTTGCGCTGAGATGCAATTGGGTGCCTTGTAGCTTGAACAATTCTTGCCAAAAATTGCTTGTGAAATTTGGGTCGCGATCAGAAACAATAGAGTGAGGCATGCCATGAAGCTTGAAGACCTGATCCATGAAAATTTGAGCCACTGTGGATGTTGTAAACGAGTGTTGAAGAGCACAGAAATGAGCATACTTGGAAAGGCGATCAAAAACCACCATGATGACTGATTTATTTCCCGATTTGGGTGAGCCTGTAATAAAATCCATAGAGATATCCTTCCAAATAGTAGGTGGAATTGGAAGTGGTTGTAGTGTGTCCGGAGATTTAACTGTTTCTCCCTTGTTGCGTTGACACACATCACATTCAGCGACAAAATTATGAATGTCATGTTGCATACCATCCCAGAAAAAAGAACGTTTGACCCTATCATAGGTTTTGGTGAACCCGGAGTGCCCCACTGTGGGTGTAGGATGAAGCTCAGAAAGTACCTTGGATTTAAGCTTTCATTGTTTACTTAAATACAAACGGCCTTTGTATAGAAGATCATCATGGAGCCAAGAGTACCCTGGGGAAGTTGGAGCATTGGACTACAATTGTTGGATCAGATGCAAACTTTTGGGATCTTGTAGCCATTCCTGGCGAATGGCTTGGAGCCAATCTGGTACAATGAAGGAAAGAGAAAAAAGGGATCCTTCATCTTCATATTTTCGGGAAAGTGCATCTGCCACCACATTGTCTTTTCCTTTCTTGTAAATGATATCATAATCATATCCAAAGAGCTTAGTCACCCATTTTTTTTGCTCTGTGGAGGAAATGCGTTGTTCCAGAAAATACTTGAGGCTTTGATGGTCTGTCTTAATTTGGAAACATTGCCCCAATAGATAAGGGCGTCATAGATCAACGATATGAAGAATAGCCAACATTTCCTTTTCATAGATTAATTTGCCCAGATTTCTTTCGGATATTTGCTTGTTGGTAAAGGCCAAAGGCCGACCCTCTTGCATAAGGATAGCACCAATTCCTTTCCGTGAGGCATCACATTCCAAGACAAAGGTCTTTGTTAAATCGGGAAGGGTCGGGACTGGAGTGGTTCACATAGACATCTTCAAGGTTTGAAAATCTTGAGCAATGGTTGGAGTCCAAGTGAAAGAGTTATTTTTTAGAATACCAGTGAGAGGTGTTGCAATCTTTCCATAATTCTTAACAAACTTGCGATAATAACCGGTTAAGCCTAGAAATCCATGCAAGATATTGAGAGTCTTTAGGTGAGGACAATCTTGCATAGCTTCAATCTTTTTTGGATCCACCCTGACACCATCCTTGCCAACTAGATGACCCAAGTATTCTACTTCTGAGGCACCAAAAGCACATTTAGACTGTTTCAGGAAAATTTGGTGCTAAGAGAGTAGATGGAGAACTCGATCCACATGAGCAAGATGGTATGTCCAGGTTTTTTTATAGATGAGGATATCATCAAAGAAAACTAAGACAAAATGACGGATAAAAGGCCGAAAGACATGATTCATGAGGCTTTGGAAGGTGGAGGGGGCATTACACAAGCCAAAGGGCATGACCAAAAACTCATAGTGTCCCTCATGAGTTCTAAAGGCATTTTTGGGAATGTTTGCCTCTTTCATATGTATCTGGTGGTAGCCCGAATGAAGATAAGTTTAGTAAAGAATTGGGCGCCACTCAATTCATCCAGGAGGTCATCAATGATAGCAAACATATGAGATTTTAGGTGGTAGTCACCAATTTGGAGATGCACATTTTCACAACACCCTCCACATTTCATTGAGCCACCATTGGAACCATGATTTGGAAATTATTGACGGAATGGATGTAGCAATGAGTTTCTTGGGCAATGCAGCGATGAATAAAATTATGGGTGCTTCCACTATCAACCAGAATGATGACCTTTCGATGCTTGATGTAACAAATTATCTTGAGGGTTTGGGGGGCAGAGAAACCAATGAGAGCATTGAGGGAAATGACTGGTTCTACTTCGCGAGGGTCTGAGGGAGGGGTTATGTCAGTGGTTTTAGGTGACTCGGACACAAGGGAGTTTCAACATCCTCTTCTGAAATATCCTCAGAGATGGCCATAAAAATCTTTTGTTCCTTACACTTGTGGCCCGGGAAATATTTGTCATCACAATTATAACAAAGGGCTTTGAGTTGGCGTTCATCCATTTCAACTCTGGTCAATTTTTGGATCTTTAGTGGAGCAGAGGGAGTAGTGGGATTTACTTGTTTAGGGCAAGGGATAAAGGAGGGTTTTCGGTTTTGAGAAGATACAACCTGTTGTGCTTCTTTATCTCTTTTAGTAGCATCCACCCAACTCTGAGGCCGATCCATGAGGACATGGGCCTGAATCTCATCCTTGAGGCCACCGATAAAACACTCTCGAAAAAAGGCATCATACATGCCCTCTATCCAAAAAGCCAGGCGCTCAAAGGAAGCTATAAAGTCTTCTATTGTTCCTAATTGTTTCAACTTTGTCAAACAACCCAAATGGTTGGTGTCAATTTCAAAGCATTCATAATATCTTCCACAAAGTGTGTCCAAGCAATATACCCTTGAAGGGAAGTTTTTCTCCATTGCCACCATTGACAACGTTCTTGATATAGATGGAGAACACCATACCGGAGTTTGTCCAAGTCATATGTAATGTCGTATAAAGAGAAATAATGTTCATTTGGGTTACCCAACAAGTGGGGTCTGAGCCATCAAATTTGGTCACATCCACCCACGGAAGGCGTAGGTCACGTTGAAAGTGATGGTGCTGAAAATTATGAGAATGAGAGGAATGTTCACCTTCAATATGTGGGGGTGAGTCAGAAGAAGGGTTATCTGTAGGAATATGAAGCTTGGTGCAGAGTGACGAAAAGACAGATTTAAGCTAGGTGGTCAGGTCTTGTTTGATTTCCTCCATTGAGGATTGCATGGTTGTATTGATGGTGGCAACATTGGCACTGAGTTGTTTCACTTCTTGTTGGGTCTTGATGAGACTAGATTGCAAGGTATTGAAGTGAGTTTCAAAGTCTTGGTTATGGGTATGGGCCATGAGGACGAGGGAACCGAAAAGGGGCAGGTGGGGTCAAAAAATTTGCCGAAAATGATATGTATGAATGTGATAAGGGCGAAGAGATGAATCCAATGGAATAGGTCTCAAATAAAGGTGAAAAAAATTCCATACTTTTTTTTTTTTTTTTACACTTGCGGAGTTAAACTCCGGTCTGAAAAATACTGTAGTGATGAAATGCCCAAATTCTTAACCAGGAAGAAAGGTGTAGTTACTTGGCAACCTGAACACAGTTGCGCAACAATAGATCTTGTTTGTTTTGATTTGTTTATGTTGTTGTTCCCAAGAGTTAGGTATTCAAGGTTTCTACAGACAAGGGTTTTCCCTGTGCTATGACTCTATGATATACATGTGGGGTCCAACAGTAGTACTCAGCCCAATATCTTAGGGAAATAACTAAGAAGGATAGACCGTACCCTTATCCGTACTACCCGACTACCCAGGTACTAGAGAGTATCTCCCTGAGTGTTGTTCTCGGTGGCACTATAGCAGTTAGGCAGTTGATCAGTTTATCTAAAGTGGGCTTCATGAAATCTAGGTCGATCTGTACACAGGTGTTGTTTGATGCGCTACCACTCGAAGGGGTACAAACAGGGGTTACAAGGGTGGCCAACAGATGTGCACTTAAGAACCACTTGTATTTCCTACGTGTATGAATCCCTCAACTATGAGTTTATGCGCGTAATGACAGATCTTTGTGGCTTAAAGACGTCGGAATACGTCTCTACCCTAAAAAAAAAATTACCCACAATTTCTGCCAAGGAAAGTGCTCTGATACCACTTGTAATATACCAGATATAAAAAGTATGCAGAACATAAATAAAATGCTATAAATGGCAGAATAACAACAATATAACCAGAACAATCACCACAATAGCACTAAAATGATATAAGAATAGCAACAGAAATAACACTTTGATTCTGAAAGCAATGTTCATGGGCCTCTTCGAGGGGGAACCTCCAGTTGAGTAGAGCTCTATTACAATAATATCCAAGCTAGGTTTCTCATACCCTCGACTCCTATTTATACTAAAAATGTCTATCAAAAGAAGCATCTAGAGGAAGATCCTTCTAGAAGAAGAAGCTTCTATTAGGTCTTCTTACATTCGACTTATTCTATTTTATTGCAATGCCTTATTAATATTGACCTTTATTACATCCGAATATATTGTTCTACCTATGTGCGAGTTAGGACCCTAACAGAAATATTGAAAGAAATGGTGCAAGAAGTCATCAAGATCAAACAAAACCTTAAGGCAGCCCAAGACAGAGAGAAAATTTATGCAGATAGAAATAGAATGCATAATTCAAAGCCGTAGATCATGTATATCGCAAAGTGAAACCACAAAAGAGTTCCCTGAAACTTCGAGCCTATGACAAACTTGCACTCGAATATTGTGGACCATTTGAAATTTTGGAAAGGATAGGACCTATAGCTTATAAACTTGCTTTCCTGCAAATATTGAAGCACATAAAGTTTTTCATGTATCTCTACGTAAAAAATATATATACATGATTTTAACCATGTTATTTATTGGATTGTAATCCAAGTGGAACCAAAGGGAGAGCATCCATAACCACTATACATATTAGAAAGGAAAGTAACATTGCTTGGGAATCGAGTCATCACTTAGGTAAAAGTGCAATGGAAGCACTTTGGGCCAAAAGAGGCCACTTGGAAGATGGAGGATGCCATGAGAGAGGAATATCCATACATATTTTCATCATAGACATTGTTTCTCTAAAGGAACATTGAGGATGTTGTTATTCCAAAGGGGAGGGGCTGTAATATCCCAATTTTACTCCTTGAAATATTTGTAATTAAAATTATTAAATTCTTTGCATGGATATTTTATTTTTGTTGTATTAACACCATGAGGTAGATACACCATGGTTTTGTGAATATTGTAAGAATTTTATTTATGTTGTTAATAAAAACTTACCAAGGCCAGTGGAGCAAGAGCACCTAAAAGGGCTATGCTACCAAAAGAGGAGAAATGTGAGAGGGTCTTGGGTGACTTATGCCTACAAACATACATCTTATATTACTGTGAACCTTCACTTATTTCAAAACATGAGTTTGAAAAGTTAAAAGAGGTTAAGAGGAGTGGAGAAAACAAATCCTTAAATCTAGGCTATCACTTCCTAAAAATTAGAAAGCTCCTTCCCTACATTCTTGGAACTAGGAAGAAGTTTATTTGGATTCTCTTGTTATCATTCATGCATGCAGAAATTCGAAGCAGAGGGGGAGAGCTCAAAAAATACAAGGAAAATAAGTTTAGAGATTGTGGAAAACAAGAAAAATAGAGTTACTCTACCAGACTACCATAGAAAAAACCAACATTTAAATGAGCCATTGGACCTGGTAAAAGAGCCAAGAAACCAAGGGAATTATGCAAAAAAATTGAGATATCATCCTGGAACTTTCTATGCACACACTAAAGAGCACTAGAGGGAGAAATTTCGGAGGCACTATGTAGCAGAGAATGAAGTACTCCTTGTGTTGTGTGGAGCAGGTAATGTGGGTACCTAAGAGCTACTTTATCCGCAAGAAACTTAGCAGTGAAATTTGCTTGGTTTGGACTTGTTTAGTCTGAATTTAGAACCTTATTTTCCTACTTTTCCTTAGTGGTATCATAGCTCATCTAGGGGTGGTTTCCACAATGGAATATCTACAGTTGGGTGGAAATACCTCAGTCTCATCTAGTTTGGTGGACTACATAAATGAAACAAATAAGTTTTCATCTTTGTTTCTGGTAATTCCTTACATATTTTGATTATAGAATTGGTATGGATTGTGAAAACTCTCTGTATATCCTATGTTTTTCCATGATTAAATTTTGTTTGAATATGGTCATATGAAAGTTTCTTGTAGGTCACTATTTCGATGATTGACATTGTTAAATTTAAATCTATACTATCTTTTGTTACCACGTACCTCTACTCTCATGTCTTGAAGTTCCTTCTAAACTCCTTGAGGTCTTTATTTATTGCTCAGATCTCCTCAATCTTCATTAGGTGGACAAGGACGATCCATTATGGTAAGTATGGAGCCTTGAATCTTTGACAAATTTGGATTAACTGGGTTAAAATAAGTTAATATGAAATGTTTTTTCCCTTCACAACCGTGTTTATAGTTTTTGTTGGAAGGGGCATTTTCTCCATATAAGTTTCATGTTGTTTTTTCCACCCACAAGTCTTTTCTAGTACCTGTAATATTTATTTTTCGTTGTAGAGAGCACAAAATTTATTGTATTTGTATTCTTAATATTTCAAAACTTGATAGAAGTGTGTGGACATTCCATCACTTAAATAAGAAAGGGGTGGACACTTGTTGGTGAGTTTTGATTAGATGGTGGATGGAAATTGTGAACCTGTAGGGATCCCCAAAGGATATGTATCCTACTCAAAACCCAAAATTGTCTTCCAATTGACATCAATTGGGTAGTGTTATTGTCGTGCATTAATTTATGTGTGGGTTCCCTGAGGAGGGATTTTCTCCTTCTTCCCCCTAACCTTACCCTCCAACTCATATTGTGTCTATTCATGGGTGAAAAAAAATTGGAAGTGTCAATCCTCCCTACATTCTTGTAACACTTCCCTTGTTGAATTCAAAAATCATATTTTGTAGCCAAAGAGGGGCCTGAATTAACTCTTTCATTAAAATTCATGTATGTTTTTTAGTTCTAAACATATTTGCTCAAAGATACTTACAAGGTAACTCTAAATTCCATAATGGAAACTATGGGAGGTTGCATTGGTTATCATTGTGGTTTCATGGAATCAAACCATTTTAGTATGTGCATGAAATGGGATAGTTGATGAAGCCACAAAGTTGTTTCAAACAATGTCTTATTGCAACATGATCTCATGGGATTGCAATTGTTTGATGGGTTAATGAAAAGTCTATGAGACAGTTTCGTTTTCTTGCAGTATCACCCAAAAAGGTACACTCTCAACGAATCTATTGAGTCAAACTTTTCTCGATCCCTTGGTCATGGTGCTTATTTATCCTATAGCATGAAATCAATTTGTTTCAATAGAGAAGTTGATGCCCATGATGGATAGTTTGTGTTAGGGAATTGAGCCAATGGACTAAGAGATTTGTGGGTACAAATTGTTGCGCATTTTTTGCTCTCTTTCTTTAGAATTTCTATTCTTGATAAATTGAGTTGTGGAAAGTAGGCATAGTTGTATTTTTCTTTTCCATTCTTTAATTGTTTGTTAAATTATAATTCAGACTGAGATAAAATAATTTTTTGGGAAAGAACACAACTTTATTTCGGGTTTTTCTTCCTTAACTTATTGATTCTACAAAATAGCTTCAAATAGGAAATGAAATAACCATAATGGATTCCTTGGTTATTCTACTTTTGTGGTTGAGAATTGTTATGCAATATGAAACTCTTACATTGAATGAGAACTTGGTAGTGTTTTACATTGAATGAGAAATTGGTAGTGGTTTTCTTTTCTACTTTGTTTAATAAAAACAAAATTAATGTGGCAATAACAAAAATATTGGGACATGTAGAAAGTAAATTGCTTTTTATCAAAACACATTGGGAGAGGAATTGTTTTTAGGTTGTCTAATTTAGAAAATAGATCATAGATGCTTCTTTATTAAACTCCCTTAATAAATACAATTGTGAGCGTCCTACTCATTGAAATTCATTATTTATATTAACTCTTGGTTGATTACCCTATACACTCAAAACCACACTTGTTTATCTTGATTTCAATTTCAAATTTCTTAAGATAAATTGTTGTAATTACAAGAAAATTGTATTGTAAAGTCACAGAGTGATAAACAAAGATATGCAAGGGCCAATTACAAAGTCAAAAATAGAGATACGCAACGGTTATTTATGTTATGTCAATCCTCTCACCATATTAATTCTCTTATTAATGATCTTAGTCAAAAACATCTCTCGGTTCTAGCACAGGCCAAGAGAACCCAGGAACAGGATTATTTATTATCAACTTGGTTCAGCAACGCGGAGTTGGCACTTACTGGAAACTTTGCAGAGGAGTGGGATCGCTATCGACGGGCCCTTCAAGCATCGAGACTAGCATTATTTGATAATGAAGATGAACTTATCTAGACAGGAGGGGATTCTTCAGGTTACCTGTCAACTAAGAATGTTTGTGCAGCCTTAAATTCCACACTTAATTTGCAGACTACCACAGGGTGGTGTAAGAGTTTATGGAAATGGGATATTCAACTGAAAAATAAACTTTTCTTGTGGCTTGCAGCAGAGAAAAAAAATATTGACATGGCAAAAATTACAGTTGAGAGGATGGATGGAGCCTGGGCGATGCCAATTATGCAAAGTTGCGAGTGAAGAAAATGAACATATGTTCATTCATTGTGCTTTCACCAAACATGTTTGGAAAAAAATAAAATCTATTAAAAATATCAGTCAAAATTGGGATGGGATTGATCTTGATAACTGCTTATTAAATTGGATAAATAACAACACTAATACATCAAGTCTTTCTACTCTCACATGTTGGTTTATATGGCTCGAAAGGAATGTTGTGATATTTGAAGGAAAGATACCTTCAGTACACTCGGTTGTAATCAGATCTCTAGGCACTATTTAGAAACCTGTGGATAAACCTATAACTTCCTCTCTTCGTTTAAATAGGCTCGATTGTCCACTATAGTTTCCAGTGGCCTGTTTTGATGGAGCAGCCAAGGTTAATGGTTTATGCAATGGCATCGGAGGTATCATTAAACTCATGTCTTCTACAGTTTATAAATGGTATTTGAATTGTGGAAAGGGAACTAATACAAAGGCCGAGTTAATGGGAGCATGGGCAACTCTATATTTAGCAAATCTATTGTCTATCCACAAATTACAGATCCTGGGTGATTCTAAGGTAATCATAGACTGGTTAAATTATAAAAGTGATCTATGTGTGAGCTCTTTAGAAGGATGGAAACAAAGAATTAGGATGCTAAGTAGAAAGTTTGCAGCCATCCAATTCTATCATATCTATCGTGATTACAACAAGGAAGTGGATGGACTCTCAAAGCAAGCATTACTGGCTCCAGAAGAAATCATTTTGCTTCAATTATGGTCTGATGGGTTGGAGGGTCTTCATCGCCTTATAAATATCTATTAGTGGCCCTTATTCATCTCTTTTTTGGAAAGCAGTTCTTAGTATTTTGAGGTTTGAGATGGGAGGTGTTATGCTTTCTTGGATTGAGGTTTTCAATTTCATAGATTTATTTTCATTGTATGCATGTTTGGAGTTTCTAGTTCCTTTTTGGAGCATTTTCTTCGGATGTATCAGAGGTATCCATGTAGGCTGCGCTGATTAGTTTCTTATTGTAAAGTGAAGGAAAGACTCAAATGATTATTAGTGGTATTTTTGGATGTAAAAATTATATTATCTTAATATAATTGTGCTAATTTTCTACTGGAAAAAATCCTCTCACCATATTGGAATCATGACACATATTTGAAACTATTGTCCTTTTCACCAATTTAAATACACTAAGTTTCAATTTAATTGAATGTATATTCTTCCAAAAGTGAGTCGGGTGGAATTCGAATAACATAGATGTGGCCTCTAATGTAACATCTTCAATCATAATTTAATGGACAATTTGCATGCATTTTTAATCTAGGATGCATTTCAAGGCTCGGAGCCTTATTTTTGTAGTATTTTTCATAATTTATTTTATATCTCTGTTCTTGTAAATATTAGATCATCCATTTATGTTCATGTAAATTGGGGATGTAATAAATTCGATTTATTTTATATACACTTGCAAATTACAAAAGCTATAGAAGGAAAAGTTCAATACAATTGTATGTCCTCAATTATTTTGTTCAAATATTTGTGCATGGAAAGTAGAAGGTAAATAATGCATTGAATGCCTTCCATAGGAATAAATTTGATGCTTTGGGATCCTGCAATGGTGACAACACATGAAACAATATAGTCAAATTCGTTTCCTACATCTTTATGCCCTTGTGGAAATTAAATCCCTCATTCGTATTAAATGTTTGAGCCCTTAATTGTTTATTTTCTTATAGCTTTGCAATTTGTTGTTATCCCATTTTACATATAATACATGCAAAAAGCATTGATTTATTTATTTATTATGATATAACAATTTCAGGCTTTTGCAAATCTTGTAATTTATCGATAAGGTATTATTATTATTTATTATTGTAGGATTGGGGTGGAAAATATGTTTGTGCTAGAATTTCACTATTTGTAAAGCTACATTATGCAATTTCATCACCATTATATGCATCATCATGTTAATCTTGTGAAGAGTGTTGTCAATCAAGAACTTGCAGACACAAATTCTAGTGAGGCGTACAGTTGGACCTCGCTTTCATGGGAAGAGCTAACTGTGAATGTTCTTATCCTAGTTTTCAAGAAACTTCTACTCCAAGAGAATATCATTGTCCTTTCGAGGGTTTGTAAGTAGTGGAGAAAGGTGTATATCCAATCGTATTGTTGGTAGAAGATTGATATCAAACACTAGTGCCACCATTGCAAGTCGAAGGTTCTCCAATATAATGATTTGGATTCTCATCTCTAGGAGCCAAGGCTCGAGCCACTTGAATTAGAGGTGTTTGGATTGAGAAATGACATCATGTTCCCTTGCATAGCTAGCCAAGGAACCCAATCACAACAATTCATTATATGGCTCATCATACATGTTGTATTTCAAAGTTGTTCCTATCCCACTAATCTCATGGCTATGTTACTCTTCCAAAAGTGGAATCTTGAACTATGCATCGGGATTTTTCTACTTACCACATTAGAGTGTTTAGTTGATATAGTGTAATAAATTTCAGATCCACAAAATAGATATATTACATTTTAACACATTGCAATTTCTTACAATTTCGTTTGCACAATAAGGGGCAATTGATAGTTTAAAACTATGAGAGATATGGCAATAGAACACTTTGAATCTATTAGAACTTAATAAAGACTGTGGCACATTCTTTCGTACAGTGTTTGGTAGAAGTAGCATAAGGCTTAACAGGGATCGGTATGCTAAAGTTGTGTGCATTTGAGAGTGATTTTGCATAGAGAAATGGAGGTGTGAATAGTGTGTCTCACCACACGTTACAAATCCCAACCATTGTTGTTGTTGTTATAGTTGATGTTGGGAATCACATGAAAATGTATTGAATGTTGTTAAGGTTGCATAGGGAAAAAATGTGGAACCAAGACCATGCAAAAAATATGATTTGAAATAATAATCATTTGAATTCTTGACAACAAAGGTATAGATTTGAGTGACTATAATGTAAAACAAGCACTAAAAGAAGAAGTGGAATAGGAAGTGAACAAGTGGTAGGTTAGTTTTCTAATATAACACTAATACAATATAGGGTTGTAGCATTGTTATTAGTGTAGTCTCCCATTTTTTTTCTTGGAAAAAAAAATTGCATTTTGGAGGACATAAAACACAACGTTAGTGGATGTGTCATGGTTTCGGTGATCTATGTATCGTCTTTTTCAACACATGCTCTAAAAGGTATCATATTTCCAGCGAAGCATACAATGCAAAAAACTTTCTTGCATCGTGTTAGTGTCACGTTGCATCACATATTGTTACAAAAAACACATATAAAGTCAATTTTTCATCCAATTTGTATCGAAAGTGTGTATTTTGCATCATGATGCATATTTGCATCATAGTGCATTGTATTATTGTTGTACCAACATTGTGATGACATCAAAATATGAAATTTTGTGTGTCATGTTTGCACCATATTTAATTATTATTGATTATTTAATAATTATTTTTTTTATAATTAATATATTTATAATATTTAAATATCAACGAAAATGATGATTAGCAGAAGTGTATTTTATATCATATTGATTATGATAGAAAAAACCATGTATTCATAAATACAATTTTTAAAGGGCCATGCATCATAGGGCCTAATACAACCACACAAGCCCCAATGCAAAAATTATTTACCTATGAGCGTTATATCAGAAGCATTTTAGGGTTGGGAACACTATGCGGAATTTTTTACGGGTGGTGTTTTTAAAATGATGCAGGAGCATCGCTCCATGTCAGCCAGCCAGCCAGCCACGTCAGCGCGCACTCATTCAGAGCTGAAGGGAGGCGCAGCCTCATTTTGAATTTGAATTCAATGTAATTTAATGTCTTAGGCTGGTGAGCCAGAAGAGCCATGCCTTTGCGCAGGCTGTAGATAAGATAGGCATTTATTGTAGATCGGCTGAGATCTAGTTCTGGATAGCAGACTAGACAGCCATTGATTGTAAATTAATAGAGTAGGTGAACCTGGAGGAATGGGCCCTCAGGTAAAAGAGATATTTAGATCTCATTTTGAGTAAGTTGAGTTAGGGAGAGGCATATAGAGCAAGAGAGAGTCGAGAGAGAGAGAGAGAGAGCTCGAGGAACACCTTGTAAAATGTACAGGCATTTGCCATTATTAATACAGAGCAGTTTTTCCTGCATTATCTGTCATTATATGCATGTCTGTGTGTGTGTTCATTATATGCTATATTTGTGTATTGTGATTATGCCATTGCAGGGAGTGTGTTTGATTTCAGGTTTGAGAGGTCTTTGGGGTTTCATTCCATGAGGGCGTGACAGAGTGTTGAGACTCTGAATACCGGTGCACAGAGGATGCGCTTCTGAACTCCGAGGAGTCAGACAGAGACGTGCTGAGAGCACAAGCACTGAAGTCATCAACTCGTATAGAAGGAGGACTTTTGGGGTTACTGAACACCTCAATAGTCAAGGCAGTGTAGCTGAGACACTGTTGTGGACAGAACCTGTCAGGAGTTATGTAGGAGCTCTACCAAGAGGGTATTGAGTGTGTGTACCGAGGTGCAAGCCCAAGGAGAAAGCGTAATTGTGGTGTGTTTTGTGGCAGAGATACTCCGCCAGGAGGGCGTTGAGGGAGTGTACAGATAGCCCAGGAGGAAGGAACTCATTGGGTTCTATCATCTGTGTGAAGGTCCACTGAAGGAACTTCTACTGGGTTATTGAATACCCAGAGTACTCAGCAATAGGTTTCTTGAGTGGGAAGACTGCCAGGAGGCATTGTGTTCTCCATCTGCGGGAGAAGGAGAAGAAGAACCGAGCTTCTGTAGAGGTCAAAGCTACAGGAGAAGCCCAGGACAGATAGCACTTTGTGCGCAAGGACTTTGCGAGGAGGGATAGTTCCGTCATGGGATCGTGGGACAGACCCAGGAGGAAGTTCGCACAGAAGGGAGCTTCAGTACAGAAGACATCTCCAAGGTGGAGAATTGACAGCCAGGGTTCGCAGGCGAGGTTCGTGAAGTCCCACCGACCGTCAGATCTTGGAGAAGTTGCGCGGGAGTTAGTCCTCAGGCGCAGGAGGGAATAGCACATCAGAGTTCGGCCTTCGGTGTTTGGCGAGGTGAGAGTTCATACTCGTTGAAATCGCGAGTAGCGATTTCCCAAATTAATCAGAGTCGTCAATCATCCAAGGGACAGGTGGCACGAGATCCCGGGAGGTAGGGATTCGACATTCAGGGATTTATTGTGCAAGGAATTGGGACGGCGAAATCGCGATCCCGCGATTCCTGATAAGGGAGAGAGAGGAGGTGACGTGGTGCGGGAGTGGCGTACGTGCATATCGGCATTCGGGATTCAGAGATTTGCGAGGGGAGAGAAATCACAACATCAGAGGTGTCGATTTCCCGATAGGGAAAACCCCGATATACGAAGGCATTGACCCTTTGACCATCGGGTTTCAGGGGATTGAAAGACCCGATCCCGTGAGCACTGAACTTGCAATTCCGCGAGACCCGATTTCCCGAGAAACTAAGGGGAGACCGACAAAGTAGAGTTGTGGGTAGTGATAACTCCCGAGAGGAGTTGGAGGAGCATTCACGCTCTTCAGGCCGAGGATAGTGAAGGTCCTGGTGAGAGGTGAGTTGGACCATGAGGGTAGCGACTTCGCATCAAGTGGTATCAGAGCCCAGAAATCTTGTCTGTATATTTCAGGTGAGAGAAGGGAAGGAGAAAGGGAAAGCACTCTGATACACACAATTCACGTCAGGTGGTATCAGAGCCCAAAAATCTTGTCTGTATATTTCAGGCGAGAGAAGGGAAGGAGAAAGGGAAAGCACTCTGATACACACACTTCGCGTCAAGTGGTATCAGAGCTGGAAATTCATCTGTACATTTCAGGTGAAGTGAGATGGCAGCAGGAGGAAGACAGAGTTACTGAAGACTCTGTGACGACAGCGTGCAGGTGGACAGCAGTCGAGGATACAGTCATTAGGAGGCTGTAAGAAAATGAAGTTGGAACGCTCCGAGATGTGGAGTGGTAGCAACAGATCTGCCAAGGAGGTAGATAGAAATAGCAGCATGGCTACTGAAGGCCATAAGCGTGCTGAAAAGAAGAGCTCGAAGTTGATGAACACAACAAAGATGGATAAAGAGCTCGCTTCCATAAAGCAGGAGATGGAGGAGCTCGAGATGAGGATGCGGCAGAATAAAAAGTCGAGATGGGTTCATGAATGGCCCATGAAGACGCCAAAGGTTAAATGGCCAGTCAGGGAACTGATGGTCAAAAGACAGCAGAGGTTGTTGAAAAGATGGTTGAGGTATGTTGAGGACCTCAGGGCCACAAAAGAAGAGACGATTTGTTACTGTTGGCCAGAGACTGGGAGAAGTCTCGATGATTGGAGTGATGAGGAAGATGAGATGAGATCATTTGAGGGTCTCATAGACTGCCAAAAGAGCAGAGGAGAGTTTCCATATTGCCATATGGGCAAGGGAATAGGAGATGAATTGGGATCATCTGATGATCTCAAGGACTGCCAGGAGGGCGGAGCAGAAGAAATTCCAGATTGCCAAGAGGGCAACAGGTTGAGATCAACTGAGGATCTCAAGGGATTTCATGAGGACGGCGAAGGAATTTCGCATTGCCAGCTGGGCGATGATCAGAGATCACTGTGGGATCTCAAGGTCTGCCAGGGAGGCAGCGGAAGCGTATTTGACTGCCAGGTGGGCAGAAATAAAATTGCGAGGCCATCTGAAGGACTCATAGACTCGATGGAGAATTCAATCCAGCAAGGGTTGTTGATGAAGATGGGAGCGGATGATCTCATGGTCTGCCAGGGAGGCAGCCAGAGCATCCCATATCGCCAGGTGGGTAGGGGTGGACAGGTAAATCTGGATCAGCCAGAGGAGCTGACAGAGCAGATGAGACTGTCTGATGGTCTCACAAATTCATAGATGAATTTAGATCAGCAGATGCAGCTGACAGAAGAGGAGGAGACTCAGGATGGTATTCTGATGATTGGGGGAATCGAGTTGTTCCTACCATTTTCCCAGGAGGAGGCAGAAACTACGGGTGCAGATGGTGCAGCAGCAGAACAGTCAGCGAAGACTGTCAAGGTTAAATTGGTGCAGACTTTGGAAGTTGCCCAAGCAGAAGGAGAGAGCGATCATTCTGAAGAGTGTCTCAACATATTCAGCCTGGGAGCTGAAAACCGAGAAGCTGCAGCACTGAAGCTGACAACAGGAGCAGAAAATGAGTGTTCTGAGGAACAGCTCAACAGATTCAGCCAGCGAGCTGAGAGCGTTGTAGCACTGAGGCTAGCAGTGGAAGAAGCCAAGGAGCAGGCAGAGAGAATTATTACTCCATGGGAGATGGAGCTGGAGATGTTGGAGGATTAGCTGAACAATCCAAAGCCAGCAAGAGAGCTGTCAGAGAAGAGTATGACTGAGCAGCAGGACAGTCAAGAAGAAACTGCAGAGCTGAAGACTACAGTAGAGTGGCAATTGAAGGCCACAGATGAAGATGAAGAATATGGCATGGGAGATCATGATGATCTGTCCAATGGCCAAAATCTTTTGCAGCTGAGGAGACTGCAAAAGAAAAACCAGCCACTGGAGCAACTGGACATAGAGATAGAGCATATCAGAAGGCTGATGTTGAGGTCAGCATAGACTACCAGTGAAGAGAAGTTGGGTAGAGGAGAGGCAGCAGCAGCAGTGCAGCGAAAGCAACAGCAGCAGAATGGGGCATATGAAAAGCTCCAAAGACTTGTTTGGGACCCAGGTGGATTCCAACAGTTACAGGGGAAGCTCATGAGCAGGAGCTCATGATTTTTGCAGCTGTGGAGTATGATGCAGGAGCATCGTTCCATGTCAGCCAGCCAGCCAGCCACGTCAGCGCGCACTCATTCAGAGCTGAAGGGAGGCGCAGCCTCATTTTGAATTTGAATTCAATGTAATTTAATGTCTAAGGCTGGTGAGCCAGAAGAGCCATGCCTTTGCGCGGGCTGTAGATAAGATAGGCATTTATTGTAGATCGACTGAGATCTAGTTCTGGATAGCAGACTAGACAGCCATTGATTGTAAATTAATAGAGTAGGTGAACCTGGAGGAATGAGCCCTCAGGTAAAAGAGATATTCAGATCTCATTTTGAGTAAGTTGAGTTAGGGAGAGGCATATAGAGCAAGAGAGAGTCGAGAGAGAGAGAGCTCGAGGAACACCTTGTAAAATATACAGGCATTTGCCATTATTAATACAGAGCAGTTTTTCCTGCATTATCTGTCATTATATGCATGTCTGTGTGTGTGTTCATTATATGCTATATTTGTGTATTGTGATTATGCCATTGCAGGGAGTGTGTTTGATTTCAGGTTTGAGAGGTCTTTGGGGTTTCATGCCATGAGGGCGTGACAGAGTGTTGAGACTTTGAATACCGGTGCACAGAGGATGCGCTTCTGAACTCCGAGGAGTCAGACAGAGACGTGCTGAGAGCACAAGCACTGAAGTCATAAACTCGTATAGAAGGAGGACTTTTGGGGTTACTGAACACCTCAATAGTCAAGGCAGTGTAGCTGAGACACTGTTGTGGACAGAACCTGTCAGGATTTCTGTAGGAGCTCTACCAAGAGGGTATTGAGCGTGTGTACCGAGGTGTAAGCCCAAGAAGAAAGCGTAACTGTGGTGTGTTTTGTGGCAGAGATACTCCGCCAGGAGGGCGTTGAGGGAGTGTACATATAGCCCAGGAGGAAGGAACTCATTGGGTTCTATCATCTGTGTGAAGGTCCACTGAAGGAACTTCTACTGGGTTACTGAATACCCAGAGTACTCAGCAATAGGTTGCTTGAGTGGGAAGACTGCCAGGAGGCATTGTGTTCTCCATCTGCAGGAGAAGGAGAAGAAGAACCGAGCTTCTATAGAGGTCAAATATACAGGCGAAGCCCAGGACAGATAGCTCTTTGTGCGCAAGGACTTCGCAAGGAGGGATAGTTCCGTCGTGGGATCGTGGGACAGACCCAGGAGGAAGTTCGCACAGAAGGGAGCTTCAGAACAGAAGACATCTCCAAGGCGGAGAATTGACAGCCAGGGTTCGCAGGCGAGGTTCGCGAAGTCCCGTCGACCGTCAGATCTTGGAGAAGTTGCGCGGGAGTTAGTCCTCAGGTGCAGGAGGCAATAGCACATCGGAGTTCAGCCTTCGGTGTTTGGCGAGGTGAGAGTTCATACTCGTTGAAATCGCGAGTAGCGATTTCCCGAATTAATCAGAGTCGTCGATCATCCAAGGGACAGGTGGCATGAGATCCCGGGAGGTAGGGATTCGACATTCGGGGATTTATTGTGAAAGGAATTGGGACAGCGAAATCGCGATCCCGCGATTCCCGATAAGGGAGAGAGAGGAGGTGACGTGGCGCGGGAGTGGCGCACGTGCATATCGGCATTCGGGATTCAGAGATTTGCGAGGGGAGAGAAATCACAACATCAGAGGTGACGATTTCCCGATAGGGAAAACCCCGATATACGAAGGCATTGACCCTTTGACCATCAGGTTTCGGGGGATTGAAAGACCCGATCCCGTGAGCACTGAACTCGCGATTCCGCGAGACCCAATTTCCCGAGAAACGAAGGGGAGACCGGCGAAGTAGAGTTGTGGGTAGTGATAACTCTCGAGAGGAGTTGGAGGACCATTCACGCTCTTCAGGCCGAGGATAGTGAAGGTCCTGGTGAGAGGCGAGTTGGACCGTGAGGGTAGCGACTTTGCGCCATAAAACAATCCCTAAAAGTCATGAAAATTTAAGCTTTGGAGGTATTCTTTTACAAACCACCTCCAAAACTTCAATTCTCACGGCTTTTAGGGGTAGTTTTCCAAACATCACCCCTAAATACATTTTTAGTGGTGGTTTTCCAAACATCACCCCTAAATGTATTTTTAGTGGTGGTTTTTTAAAAACCACCTCTAAATGTCATGAGAATTGAAGCTTTGGAGGCAGTGTTTTAAAAAACACATCCAAACCTTCAATTTTCATGAATTTTATGGGTGGTTGTCAAAACACTGTCACTTAAATGGATTTAGGGGCAGTTTTTTAAAACCTCCTCTCCAAGTCATGAGAATTGAAGTTTTGGAGGTGGTTTATAAGAAATTTCCTCTAAATCTTAAATTTCCATAACTTATAGAGGCAATTTATAGAAAACCACCCCTAAAAATACATTTAGGGGTGGTGTTTGGAAAACCACCCCTAAAAGTCACAAAAAAATGAATTTTTGGAGTCAATGTTTGAAAACCTGCCTTCAAAACTTATATTTTTATTGCTTCTAAGGATAGTTTTATGAAATTTCCACGAAAGTGCAATAAAAAAAAAAATTACATATGGGTTTTCATGATCATCACTAAAAGGGTAAATTCTTGTAGTACAACAACAAATCTAGATTCCTTCATTTTCATACAGAACTCTTTTTCATTGGAGTTTTCCTCAAATGAACAATTTGCATTGAACAATGAGCACCTACAACTATTTATGAACCCTACATTGTTCTCGTGAGTGTGTGGAGGACCATGATTATATAACAAGCTCTTCTTGTTAAAGTTTCCAAAAGAATAATTGCCCATGCACATACTATACATGAAAATGTTATGTTTGTATTTAACAATATTCAAGTGATCAAGCCAACTATAAAGAGAACCACAAAATAGCATAAGTGCTACTAATTGTTTGGGAGGGATGAATACATGTGAAAGGATAAACAACCCATGATTTGCAACATCTATTTTAGACTTGGCAATCATGTAATTATTACCACAAAAGGAAAATTTAGTCCCTACATCAAGCACATGCACGGAAGATGACTAAGCGTTATACAAAGCATGGTTGTAATGAGTTTGTTATTTACTTTGCAAATGTACAAGAAGAGAGAAAGCATCTCTACCCTCCAGCAATTGAATCAACGTTAGTGTGTACTTGGACACGTTTTTTTTAGCTCATACAACTTTATGGATCTTCTAGTAAAGATGTTTTGGGTAGTATTCATATCATACTTTGGTTCACTAAAAATCTCAGTTGAGTCGACGAAAGGACACGGGTTGGTCAATTTAGGATGAAACATAGTTGATTTGGCTTCTGATTTTTCAAAAAAAGAGTGTATATAGGTGTTTATACGTGTCTTTTCTATATCACCTATTGGATCCTTGACCACAATGGGAGGTATTAAATAGTCAACTTTGGGTATTTTATCATTAATATAATCGGGCAATGTGACACACTAAGGTTTAGCCTTCAACCCTTTACATTTTGAACAACCACATACTACTTGCATTT
The DNA here is from genome assembly GCA_009831015.1 of Picea engelmannii. Classification (NCBI taxonomy): domain Eukaryota; kingdom Viridiplantae; phylum Streptophyta; class Pinopsida; order Pinales; family Pinaceae; genus Picea; species Picea engelmannii. The sequence continues at coordinate 1,251,620 of ML779473.1, forward strand.
CATAAGAGATATCTAGTTTACAATGAAGTACCATTATCCTAGGATGGTTGTTGGAAAATGGCATGTTACAATTGGTGGGGTAAAGTGGCTCTCAATTTTCATCTACCATCTGTTTGTGTTATCTTACTTTCTGATAAGAGCTTGTGGTATTTTTGGACTAGTGGAATATCTTGCACATCCAAACTCGAACCCAAATCAAGATCCTACAAAATTCAATGCATAATTCTTAAAATGCATGTGCAAAGGCATTGTAAATCAATCAGATAATCAAAATATAAATAAAATTTGGGATTACTACAAATGCCAAGGGATAACTTGATGAACTTCCAATGATATGAAATGAACTAGAATTTGAAGAATTGGTCATTCGATATTATCACATTTTTTTCCTTGTATTTAAGTCAAAACCATAATTAATATGTGTTTACATTCTTAAAAGAATATTTGGGAAACATGTAACATTCTTACTTTAAATAGAGATTTGAAGGTCGTTTTTAGCAAATAGTGTGTCGAATTCACACACACATCTAAAATGCATTGGTGCACTAAATTATGACACGCATAAACAATAAACCTCCACAATAACCTCTACAAAAGAAAACCTCCACAAAGCTCTAATTGTGGAGATTCACATTTCTATTGTGTTGTACATTGTTTATTTAAGGTGTTTAATTCAATATGTCACATCGTTTGCCCAAGTTTCTAAGGCACACCACTAATTGAACTAGTTAAAAAAATGTGGGTGTTTATTATCAATGCGCTAAAGTATCAAACAAAAAAATGAGCATGAATTTCATTTTGTAAAAGTAAGTTTATAGAAGAAAACCCTATTCCTTAATTCATTCTTTTGTCAAATTTTAGAGGGGAGATTCATGTAAGAGAGATTTACTAGGTAATACTTTGGAGGGGACATGTTTTTCCGAAGAGCCAAACTTGCAAGGGATCACCATAAGTCACATACAAATCTATAGAGGAAAAATTTGATGTATGTAACTACATTCTGCTCATCTCAAATTTACCCTTAATTGATTCAAAAATTCCATATATTTTTTATTTATTCCTCTTAGTATTTCAGTACATTTTTAAGAAAATAGAAGGGTTTTATAGTAATCTTAAGTGTTGCAAACCCTAGTTTTATTTTTTCTTTTCTTTTGTTTTATGTGTTTGGAAACTCTAGCATTGAGGTTTATTCTCTCTATTATTTGAGAATGAGTTTTTTTTCTATTTTTTTTTTTTTTTAAGGCAATGAATATCTAGTGCCTTTGTGTATTTGTATATGGGGCTTTAAGTATTTGTTGGATTAGGACCACTCATTTCGTTGGATCTCAAACCTTATTGTTGTCGGGGTTTTTTTGTTCTTTTTAGTTTATTTATTTATTTAAAGTGCACTAATTGGTGTGGCCTTTTTAATACAAAAAATATTGAATTTAGTAATATGAAATGTACAAAAACGACACGATTGGTTA
>ML779473.1:1303084-1363021 GCA_009831015.1 Picea engelmannii
TTTTCATCTCTGGCCCATCCTTTTATCATGTCAGGGTATGTTTGGCCACCTTCAACGCATTCTTTCTTTTGAAATGCAGCTACAAACTCAGAATTATAAGTGTGTCTATAATTGGGCGAAAGCTTATACATTACTTGGATATGTTCAGGCCTAAATGAGCCGATAACAACTCCTTGTTCATTCAGAATACTTCTGGTCGGGACATCTACTTTATCCAGTGCCCAAGCGATCATATCGGTATATGAAACAAGTTTAGGGCGCGCAACAACCTTATGAAGCTCAGTCTCAGTGAAATCTCGGAGATGGTTGTCTGCACCAGTGTCTGCATATTTAAGCTCCTCCTCCAGTTCTTCTGCAATTGCAGCCCATGATTTGACAGAGTGTACTACCCCAGCTTCAGTAGTATTGGAAATAATATCGCCTTCTGGTTGCTCTTCATTTTTCTTCGAAGCCTTTTTCGGTGCCATAGCTCTGTGTTCACTTTGAAAACCTGTAACAGAGAGGAATTTAGCTTCGAAATGATAATGTAAACGTTTCGAAATTTATTTTGAATATATCATAAAAGTATTGAAATCTGTACCTCTGTTATGAAATTAATGCAAAAGATATTCCCGAATATATGCATTTAATGTTTGTACCTGAGCCTTTCCAATATTTGAAAAAACTTTCCAAATTGAATAATGCCGCATTAAATATCATTTATCAAAACTTTTTACTTTAAACCTTGTTTATTCGAATGATTAATTATTGTTAATCTTGATTTAAAATTTAAGAACACTCGTATCGGAGTTTCAGAACTTTTGATGTCAAGGAAACAAGTCATCAAAGAACCCCGATTGACGAAATCCCGATGTATTATTTAAGTTAAAACATTTTAATTATCTTAATTAATCCAGATTAAACTTTTTCGAGATTTCATTAATCGGGGAATCGGGTATCGGGAAATCGGGAAATTCAATGTCATAAAAACTGTTGCTCTCAAAACCGCGAATCCCGATATCCCGATATGATTATTTACTCTTAATCATAATTAGCAGTAATTAGCTTAGTTCCAAACTTCACTTAAGGATTAATGTATCGCGAAATCGGAAAATACGATGACGAGTTTCTTTGTTTTCACAAAATCGCGAATCCCGATTTGCGATGAGATTAACTTAAATTTTAAACCCTTTTTAAATATGATTTAAGTAAATGATGTTTTTAATTAAGGATTAGTGTATTGGGAAATCGGGGATCGGGATTTCGCTATTCAATTTGCGTTAAACATTTGTTCACGCAAAATTCTGAATCCCGATATCCTGATGTAAATTAAAATTCCTTAAGTTTTAAATCAAAGACCGTTTTTATGATATTATTTCGAATAATTATTGAAAAACTTATATTCTTTTAGAGTTTTATCATTCTTTGGCCAAAAATGAACCATAAAGGCATCGCGAATTAGTCGAAGATGAAAAATTTGGCTTTAGGAAATTTATAAAATGCAAAGACTCAAAAACATAATTTTTTTTTATCCTCTGGGTCAAAAATTCAAGGTCTGTTTCAACAATCAGCGTGAGTGTTGCCTGCATCAAAGAACCATCAAGGAAGTGTTAGTCCGATGGAAAGATACAACTCCAGCAGGTGCCACTTGGGAACCAACTACCATTCTGCAACAATTTCCACATCTCAAGCTTTGAGGACAAGGCTGTTTTTAAGGGGGAGGACATGTTAGGGTCCTAACCCACACATAGGTAGAACAATATATTCGGATGTAATAAAGGTCAATATTAATAAGGCCTTGCAATAAAATAGAATAAGTCAAATGTAAGAAGACCTAATAGAAGTTTCCGCTTCTAGAAGGATTTTCCTCTAGATGCTTCTTTTGATAGACATATTTAGTATAAATAAGAGTCAAGGGTATGAGAACCCTAGCTTGGATATTATTGTAATAGAGCTCTGCTCAACTGGAGGTTTCCCCCTCGAAGAGGCCCATGAACATTACTTTCAGAATCAAAGTGTTATTTCTGTTACTATTCTTATATCATTTCAATGCTATTGTGGTGATTGTTCTGGTTATATTGCTGTTATTTTGCCATTTCTATCATTTTATTTCTGTTATACATACTTTTTATATCTGGTATATTACAATTTGTGATCCAAGTGTGATTTTATTTACTAGGTTGTCCCAACTTATAAGTGTATTACATAGTCTACCATATAGTGCCTCAAAATGACTCATTTGCAAAGATGCTTGATAACCATTATTATAGGCAAATTCTACCAAACACAACTAGTGTTCCTATTTATTTGGTTTATTTATGACATACATGTAAAGAATGTATTTCAATATTTGATTTGTCCTTTTTGTTTGCCTATCGGTTTTTGGATGATAAACAATGTTGAAATTTAACCACGTATTGAATCCTTCAAACAATTCTTTCCAAAATTTTGATGTAAACTTTGAGTCTTTGTTAGATATAATCCTAGCACATATTCCATACAATCTGAAAATTTCTGTAATATTGACTACTTTAAATGTGGACTATAGGGATAAAGTGAAAAAGCTTGCTCAATTTTCAACTACAACCATGATAATATCATGTTGTCTTACTGGCTTCTATGAAGAAGACTAAAGATGAAGACAACTCAACACATCCAAATTGAATCATAAGTATTCATTAAGGGGGAGTATGAAGGAATGATTCACACTTATGATATGATGAAATTATATTGTTGAAAGTAAAATTATTCTAGAAGTCTATGTATTATCAAATATGAGGACAAAGAGAGAATTTAGGGATGGAGATCACATAGATATTTATGGAGATATTCATGGAGATATTGTGGAGATTGTTATGCTATATTGAACATCTTGTCATGATCACCTCAATGCTATATTATGAGGCCTCACGTAATGTATTGAGTGTGAGAGTGATGTATCATTATTGTACATTAATGAAATGCAATATTTTCGTATATATTTGTTGTTCTTATGTAAGTTTATATGTGTGCATATTTGTTCATGGCTGCTCCATAAACCAACATTTGGTATTAGAGCAATGGTGAGCTTTTAAGTTTGAGGGTGTGAGGTGCTTCATGGTGAATTATAATGTTGTAGTGCGGATATTTTGAGGCTTGTTAAGAAGGGAGAGTTGCGGTGGTGTCAGGTGAGCTATAAGGAAAAGCAATGGCATTCAAATGATGGCATTCATGTGCACTTATGAACTTACGTGGGATAGCATGCGACTTCCCGTGTATTTGGGTTTCACATCCTCCTCGACGCTAGGATTTTTCATCTAAGTCAAGATGTCCTCTTTCTACTGTTGTTTGAAGAAGCATTGCAGGGTTGACTAACTATGTGAACGACTGAGGAGAATGAAAGGAATGGTTCCCACTTGTGGTTGCTACCAGTCCTCCCATTCTTCTGAATCAGGTCACTTGTATCACATATTGCATCACACTTTACTTTCTCTTATTTGATCCATTTTACTTCATTTTTGAGTGCTAAAAACACATTTTATTTTTCCAATAATTGTTGTTGCAATAATTGGTAGCCACATAGAAGCAAAGGAGTAAATGGAGAAGTTTTATAATTAAAAGAAAGTGGTCTTTGTTTTTATTAAATTGTAATTAAAAAGGTCATAGTCATGTAATGGGGTTTTTGTAAAGTCACGCTGAGTCAAAGATTAAGACAAAGTAAGACAAACCAAAGTTGGGCTCAAAGTCCAATTAAAGTTGAAGGTTAAGAGTATGTAGCCTAAGCCAAAGTGAATTTCAAAGGTAAATGTAATATCCCTTACTATTTTTTTTTCAAATGTTTTTCTCAACTTGTTGTGGATTGCTATAGTATTTAGTGTTTTCTGGTTCAATTGTTTTTGTCAAATAGTTTTCCTACCACCTCCAGAACCCCACTATATCTCCCCTTTTACGTTGCCAAAGGTTTATTATTGTATGGGACTTTAATAAAACTCTTTGTGACATATCCCAACCCAGTGTAACCCTTGGCTGCTGTTGATATATGTTTTGGTATTCGTTGGTTTGAGTTTAATGTGTCTCTTTGATGGACAAATGAAATTATAGATGCCAAATGGAAAGTGAATAATTCAAATAGTTGATAACAACAAAATATCTTAAGGCAAGTTTACCAAACACAATTGCACACCACAAAAATATTTGTTTATTAAATGGCTAACCTCATAACATGAGTGGTATAGATCTGAGATATCAATGAAAATTGAGTGTTGTAGGTTGCTGAAGCACTAAAGTGTCCTCTCCCAAGCTACCAACAAGCATTGAACAACAAGCCCCATGACCACCATCCAATGAGAATCGATCCCCTCACATCCCAACTCGACCCCAATAGATGAAGTTCAACCCTCCAAAGAAGATGAAGTTTCCCCCAAGAAATAACTTGGCCCCTATGAAAGTAAACTTGACAAACAACAATTATCTTGGCCCCAATACTTGAGAATCGATCCTAAACAAAAAACTAACTTGACCCCTTCAACAATAAATGAAACCACCACTCAACTCGTCCTCCTCAAGCCAAATCGACCTCTACAAAGGAGAACTCAACTTCCAAATGATGAAATCTCGACCACACTGAAGCATAATGAAAATATTTGAGTGATATTTCCTCTACGATTGGCTAGGGTGGATAGTCTCACCACCGAACCCAATATTCTTCTCTAGGGGTTTTCGTCCCAAGAGCTAAAGCTACAAGAGCTCTCTCCAATTCATTTTTAGAAAATAACAATGCATAATGAGAGAGGGTGCTCTCATTCCTCTTTTGTTTCCTCATTCACCCTTTTGCTGATCTTTTTACTCTTTTAATAAAGTAAAGTGACTTTATAAGCTCAAAGTCACTTAAAACACCTTTTCACTTAATTACTCAATGTCACTTTTAAAAATATTGTTTTTTTTCACCCCGTTGACATCAAATAATTAATTAATCCCCTTTCCTTCTAATGAATATAGTCTATGGGAATCATTTAGGCCATTACAACAATATCCTAGAGTGATCATTTGGAAAGGAACATTACGGTCCTCCCTTCCCAATATTGCTTGTCCTCAAGCAACTTCAAGTTAGGATGATGCAAGATCTGGTTGCCTTCCCACATGGAATCCTCTACTGGAAAATCTCTCCACCTGATGAGGTACTCTCGGATTACCCTGTTACGCAATTTCCTCTCCTAGACCTCCAGAACCTCCTCAGGAACCAATACTAACTACCCTTCCTCATCCAATGGGGGTAACTTTGCCGAAGAAGTGACATGTTGTCCCAATGCCTTCTTGGGGCACAAAACATGAAACACATTATGGATCTTACTTCCTTCCGACAACTCAAGCTCATAAGATACCTCACCAACCTTCTGAATCACCTTGTAGGGGCCATAAAAGCATGGTTTTGACTTTTCTGCACCACTTTTCTTCAGTGAAGATTGTCGATAAGGCTATAATATCAAAAATACCAAGTCTCCCACCTAAAAACTGCACTCGACCCTTTGTCTGTCTACATAGATCTTTTGTTGATTTCGTGCCATATGTAAATTGTCCTTGAGAGTCTTGAGGATATCTTGACTCTCCCGACCTGCTATCCCCAAATGTCAGATCAACAAACAAAGGAGCATCATAGCCATATAATGCTCAGAATGGGGTCATACCAATGGACATGTGATAAGTGGTATTATGGAAATTTTATCCCAAATACAACCACTTAATCCATGCTTTCTGCTATCCAGACACATAGTTACGTAAATACCCCTCAAGCCACTTGTTCATGATCTCTGTTTGACCGTCTGTTTTGGGATGATAACTAGTGCTAGGAGTTAACTCTGTGCCAACCAACCTGAACAACTCCTTCCAAAAAGCACTGAGGAATCTCCTGTCCCTGTCACTGATAATGTACTTCGACAACCCATAGAGTTTAAATACCTCCCTGAAGAAAATATTTACTACCTGTGTTGCCTTGTACGCTGAGGGAATGCCAAATAAGTGTGGGAACTTGGTCAATCGATCAACCACCACATATATGCAATGTATTCCCTACACCTTTGGTAGACCTGTGATGAAGTCCATTGACACACTTTCCCACTTTTTCTCCGGGATGGGTAATGGTTGTAATAACCCTGCAAGATGAGTCTGCTTTGACTTGTTCTGTTGACAAGTCATACGCTCCCTCACATGTATTATTACATCATTTTTTAGGCCCTTCCAAGTGAACCTCTCCCTGTTCTTCCTGTAAGTTTTAAAGTACCCATGATGGCCTACCATAGCTGCATCATGCATAGCCTTCACAATCTTCTCCTTCAATGTAAACTCAGGGAATAAGTATATGTGGTCCTTGTAGTAGATGATATCATCCACCACTCTGTACCTGTCATCATGTATGCTATGATCCATCAACTCACAATCAAATTTATTCTTGGAATACTCTTCTAAGAGATGAGATTTCCAGTTAGCCGAAATATTTGCAAGTGGACATATCTCAGTTTTCCTAGAGAGAGCATCAACTATCACATTTTTCTTCCATTTCACACACTCAATGTCAAATTCCTATGCCTGCAATTTGTTGACCCACTTTTGTTGCCTCTCATTTAAGTCCTTTTGTCCCAAAAAGTGTCCCAAACTATTGTGGTCAGTCTTAACCACAATTTTTCCAACTACCAAGTACTGTCTAAATTTTACCAAAGCATGCATGATGAAGAGCATTTACTTGTCGTAGATGAAATAGAGCCTCTACGAATCTGTCAATCCTTCAACACAACATATATTTTAGGAATAGTCTTTGCTACGTCGTTCAGTATTGCAACTTCTTGTATATTTTAGGTAGTATTAGCAATTTCTTTCTTATGAGGAAAACCCCTGAGTAGATGCTCTTCTCCACATCCCCAACACCTCAGAGGTCCTTTCCAAGGCTCCCTTAGCTTTCCTCATACTAACTCTGCTAGTTTGTTTCCACTCTAAGATGAAAATTTTTGTTGGAAGCTACTTCTTGTTGGATAGTTTGGCTTAAAACTTCTTAATTGACTATTATACTATTGAGGCATAAATCGTTTCTTCCTTTGATCAAACTTTTCCTTTTTCTTTTCCTTCCAGATCCTGTTAAGTTCGAGTGTATTTTTGCATTGTTCATAATAGTATTTAACTTTTTTTTATTGTTTTATCAAAAGTCTTAGGATTATCAAATTTAATCATATCCTTATAAGATTGAGGTAGTCCACTAAGGAAACATTGAATTTTCACTTTCTCCTATTCTATATATGGAACATACCTTCGTAGTTCCAAAAAATTACTTGCATAGTTTTCCATGGCTGATTGACCCAATTTATCTCAAGAAATTCCTTGATCTTTCCATCATAATACCTCTCTGACAAATATTTCAGACAAAAGTACTTTATAAATTGCTTCCAAGTGATTTTCTTTTCATTGATCTTCTTTACATTCTTGAGATCTTCCCACCAAATGGATGTTATGCCATTCATGTTATAAATGACCGTTATAGCCTTCATGTTTCCAGAGTAATTATGTACCTAGAAATACTTCCTCATTCCAAGAATCCATGCTTCAACTTCCTCACCTTTAAAGGTAGGTGGTTTTATTTTTCAAAACTCCCTTTGTAAGCAGTCTTTGGAAAATTTCTTCTTCTTATGTGTAGAAGAAGGTTTTGATCCATTGTTAATGGAATCATTAGAGGTAGTTGTATTCTAGCTTGAAGAATTTGATTTTGTATAGTTATTATCACTGGAGGCCAAAGTATTAATACTACGAGACCTCTTCCATGAAGGACTTCTACCAATGTTATTTGATATATGTCCTTATTGCATGTCTTTCTGAATCTCAATCAACCTTTATAAAAAAGAAACATTCAGTTCATTTTGTTCCTCTTGATCTTTGATAATCTTCTCATTATCTTCTTTGCAACTCTGAAATTCCACCCTCAAACTTCTCATAGTCTCTACCATGTCTAGAGAAATCTCCACATCTCTCCTTTCATTAGTATTATATTCATGAATGTGTGGTGAATATTCCATGATGTCACATACTCTCTCTCTTTCTGTCTTTGTGAAAAACAAGACAAGATAAGATGTTAGGTTTCCAGAACATAAAATTGACATCATTTTCATCCATACATACCTTGAGCCTATGCAGCCCCAAGTGCCATGACCTTAAGCTTTTATACTTATTTGTAACATTCCCACACTAAAATCCAGATTATTATTATTATATTTAATTTAATAAATAAAAGACAAGATGAATAANTATATATATATATATATATATATATATATATATATATATATATATATATATTCACATAGCTATTATCATAATCTAAATACATCATGATGGAAATAAAATTTCCATGAAACAAAAAAATGGCCTTCTACACACAATTGCTTGTGCTACTGTTACACATTTCACTATGATCCCAACTATGATCTTTTGAAATAGATATGCTTGTGCTACTGCTACACATTTCACTATGATCCCAACTATGATCTCTTGAAATAGAAATATAAAGTGGAATAAAGTTAACATCCATGATGTCAAATGGCCTACATAAGTGAATAATTTTGTAACAGTTACATGTAAAGAAGAAGAGAAACTATAGTACTAAAACAACATAGTGTACTCAGTTGCATGGCTGAGTACTATCCCAAAGCTTTTTATTCCTTATGTTCATCAACTAGCTCATTCCATGCACATACTAAAATTATTTGATTCCTAAAACCATAGTGAAAACCAATGCAACCTCCTATAGTAACCATTATAAAATTTAGAGTTATCTCTAAGCAACTATGTTGAGAACTCAAAAACATACATGAATTTTAATGAAAGTGTTAATTTGGGCCCCTCTTTGACTACACAATATGATTGTTGAATTTCCACCCATGAATAGGGAGGGACACCAGGGTTTGGAGGGTAGGGTTAGAGGGTGGAAGGAGAAAATCCCTCCTCAGGGCATACATAAATTAATCCACGACAGTAACATTACTCAACTGATGTCAATTGGAAGACAAGTCTAGGTCTTGGGTAGGAAATGCAGCTCTTGGGATCCCTACAGGTTAATACCTGCTTGTAACTCTATTTTTCTTGTTTTCCACCTTTATTTAAACTTCTTCTCTTCGTCTCTTTTTGAGGTCTCCCCCTCGGCTTTGAATTTATGCATGCATGCTTCCTTTTCAACTGTGTACTCTAATGGTGGTAAGAATCATACACTAAAATCTGTAGTAGGATTACTCTGTACTTTAGTTCTGTACTCTAGATCTGTTTATTTGCCTGTGTTTATTAGTGACGAAGAGAACTTTTTGGAGAGAATTGTGGAAATCGTATTACATGAGATGGTACAACTGAAACCGTTCGAGGTCGCAGAACACCTAGGTGGAGTTGGCCCATTTTCTTGTATTTACAATGATTCAACTTACGAGATTTAAAACTCCAATCAAGATAACTCGGGTATGGTTTTGAGTATGTACAGAGTCTTGCATCACACATTTTCGACTAAATTATAGTTTTGAAGTCCTGAATATGGTAGCGCTAGATTTCAAAATGTATGAGAATCGGGATTCAGAGAAGGACAATGACGATCTATTGTTTGGAAAGTCATATTTCAAAAACCCTGTCTGAAGCAATGGTATTCAAACCGATTTCACTCACAACCTCCAACAATTCGACCGCGGATCAAATCCCGACCCATTCCCTGAAATTGGTTTTGGAAAGTTTGATTACTACACAGATTTTAATGGAGGATTTTACAGGAAGTTATTAGGAATTTGGAGGAAGTGGGGGTGTCCAACACAGATTTTAATTTTAATGGAGGATTTTACAGGAAGTTATTAGGAATTTGGAGGACGTGGGGGTGTCCAACTTAGACACTGTGAGGTCTAAATTTGGCAAGACGCACAGATACAAGCTGGACATGCAAATAGGCAAGAGAGTTTTCCATGCCAGATTTGAATTATGCAAACAGGCAAGAAAGTTTTCATCCACATGAATCAGAAATATTAATAAATTTGTTTTAATCGAACATCTGCAATAACTTTTTAAATTTATCTTGGATTTTGTAATTTAGATTTTGGTATTTTTATGGGTATATTTTCTGATCAATTTTGTTGTAAAAATTGTTGAAACTTCAGATTTGAGTGATTGAATCTGTAAATTCAAGAGCCTTAAAGGTTTTACAGGATGCTGAATCTATTTATGCATTAAAAATGCAATTTAAAGAATAAAAAAAAACCATTTCACCACGAGCTATTTTAGAAATTATTGAAACTCCAGATTTGAGTGATTAAATCTGTAAATTCAAGAGCCTTAAAAGTTTTACAATATGCTAAATCCATTTATATATTAAAAATACAATTTAAACAATAAAAAAAAACCATTTCACAGTTTTACAGTATGCTAAATCCATTTATATATTAAAAATGCAATTTAAACAATAAAAAAAAGACCATTTCACCCAGATCTGTTTTACCAAATTCTAATGAAAAAGTTTAAAAAATCAAAAGTTTCCTTTATTAAAACCCAATCGCAAGGGACACACCTCTTGAAATCGTCGGCCACCTATCCGCTTTCGTGCGTCCATACCTCGTGGATTTATTCAGAGTTCCGTTCTCTCAACTGGTAACCTTTAAGATCACAAAACTCATCAATTCTAGTGAAATATGTGGTTGAGAGCAGTTTGCTTATTGTCATAGCGAAGAATTTAACGGCATTTAACTAAATTTCCTGAACTTAAATCTTTCTGCACCAAACCCTCACAAATTCTCCGTTTTAATGCTCAAATAAAATTACTGCAGATTTTACATTTTCATCTACCTGAACAGATTCCCACTTTTACCAAATCAACAGACTGATTATATCTAAGATGTGCAAGATAACACTTAAGCCCCTGCTGTAAGTCTAATTCTATGATCTGAACCATGAGGTTTTTTTTAATGTTACCCAAACCAATTTGTCTGTTTCACTTTGAAAAAATGAAAGATATTTGTCTGTTTCACTTTGAAAAAGATGAAAGATAGATTGATTTTTATTAAAGAGTGAAGTGTTGATTTAGTTGATTAATACATGCAATTAGAACTTTGCTTTAACTTTTAAATTCACAAATTCAACTAAATTATTTACCAAAAAGTAAACCCCAAAATTACAACTTCCCTAAAATGTATAATGTTAAACAGTATAAAACATAAAAAAAAATGTGTGTAGCCACCAACATTTATATTAATTCAAATACAAAACAAAACCATGACGGCTGGCACCCAGTTACAATACAAGAACATTATAAAATTATGGTTCTGTTGTAGGGGTTGATTGTTTAGTTAAACTCTTTTTTAACAATCTTTTTTTTCTACAATTGCCTCTCTCACCCAGCCTAGTAATGGACCTTGTTTGATCCTAGTAATGGCCCTTGTTTGATCTTCTTGGATTGCAGCTTCTCATTAACATGTATGATATTTTGGCCTTTTCTAATGTGCGAGTAAACAGTGCAACTAAAATGGAAGTGTTGTTCTGTTTCGATTTCATAGTTCCAGCATATTTTACACAACCTCTCCTTCCAATTGTTCTCATTTTCCTATTTCACACTAGCATGCAGAGCTAATTTTTAGCTTTTAATATTCTTGAATTTTGATTTCTTTTTCACATTAAGTTTTCAATTTAACCTTGTTGAAGCACATGAATTCAGTTTTGCTAATTTAAACATTCCAATCTTCCTCCACGGAGAATTTGTAATGCAAAATTTCTACTTCATTTGGATACAATTTATTTTTTATTTTTATAGATATTTATATAATTTTTTTAAAATATTCTTAAACGCAAGCTGTTGAGGATGCTAACTAAAATCAAAACTTCAGATTGTCTCTGAAGTTGGCAAAACCCATTTCCACGACATCTGTATAACAACATTATTTTTTGCTTAAAAAAATTGAGTCTAATATGTTGAAATAAAACTCTAGATCTATTTTGCAGAGATTGTTCATCTATAATCATGTCATGCACCATTCCTAAACCATCCTATGATCCAATCTAAATCAACGAGAATAAATGAATCATGTGTCCATCTAGTCCTTAATATGGTCCTGAATTTTGCTAAAACACAATGCAGATTTTCCTAATACAAATAAAATGGGGTACTTTCCATCCAATAAATCTAAATAAGGACAATCATTTTCTTCACTTTAGATGCAGACAAAATAAAAAAGTTGCTGAAGAGATTTGCTTCCTTTTCCAAGCTGTTGCTCATGCCTACTGCCTGTCTCAATGAAAACATCATATATTACCTTATGAACACTGCATTATATGGCTTCATTTTAGAGAAATATCAAATCCCAACTTGAAACCAAACTAAAAGATAAAACTTGGGAATTTACATTGCCTAAAGAAAATTGGAAAGAATTGCTCTACTTAACAGATTTTAAAATGCAAAATAAATGAAATGAGGAGCACAAGATAAAGTGTGAACTGCCACGATTAACATCAAGACCCTGTTATGTCAGTTTAATGTACCTACAGGGCAAATTGTGTCCTTGTAACACAAATATCAGGATCATGATATAAGTCATGTATTATTATTCGGAATCATCAATACCCTGACTATTATCAAATGCTCAATACCATAACTATTATCAGATGCCATGGGAATTTACATTGCCTAAAGAACATTGCAAAGAATTGCTCTACTTTAGAGATTTTAAAATACAAATTAAATGTAATGAGGAGCACAAGATAAAGTTTGAACTGCCATGATATACAGCAAGACCCTGTAATGTAAGTTTAATGTACCTACAGGGCAAATTGTGCCCTTGTAATACAAATATCAGGATCATGATATAGGGCATCTATTATTTCTCTGAATCCTCAATGCCCAAACTATTATCAGAACCAGTTGATCTGTTAATCAATCAATCATACTTTTCTCTCCAATTGAAGACCAAGAAAAACACCCATGAAAGACTGAAGACGAAGTCTCCTACAGCTTGCCGAGGCCAGTCCCTGGCCAGGTCTTCCACTCTTCTCTCAAAATAAAATCTCCACATGCTCATCAGTGCATGAATCAGAATGCAACCTTTGGCAAAAAAGGTCTGAAACTCTCTGTCCTTCACAAAGGAAACCTTGAACAGGATTATTCCTATGGTCACCAGAAGCATGCCCGCCAAGGATTCAGATGTTGTGATCAAAAGATGATCATGGGGGGTTGAGCCCAAAAGCTTACTGGCAGTCTCCTTGCCATGCCCAATGCCAAAAAGCTCACTCGGATAAAACATCATGAGGGATCCACACACAACACAGATGACAGAGTGCAGAAGACAGAGTAGGGAAAAACATGAAGCCATTACCCGACTGTGTCACCGACAAAAACGAATCAACAGCCAATTTGCACCTGCTAACAGCTCCCTCGGCTCCGAAACCTTGATCCCCTTATTATGTACGATCGAAAATGATCTTTTGCCTCAGAGTTATGCGTTATGGGATTATGTACAGATCAGCGCACGCATTTTCGTAGCATGGGTACAGTTTCGGATTTGTTTGATCTGCCTGGTCAGCAATTTCAAGAAGGATTTGGCCACGTCGGACGTATATATCCCGAGTATTCGTTTGAATCTATAATTCGCCACAAAGTTCAATGGTGATAAGGCGCCACCTTTTTATGGTGGCGAATCGTAACGAAAGAGGTTGATCTTAGGTTGGGAAAGGTTTGGAATGATAGTGTTCATTTAACTTTGGATAAAATTTTGAATGTTTTTTTTTTCATTATTATAAGTAAATTATTAAATTGGATAAAATTTTGAAATGGTTTTTTTTTTTTTTTCATTATTATAAGTAAATTATTAAAGTAAATTATTAAATTGGTGTTTGGTTAGATGGTAATCTTAAAAATAAATTATTATTATTATTTATGTGATTTAAAGAAAATTATATTAATTTAAAGAGAAAATAAATTATTAAATTGGTGTTTGATTTGATAGTGATCTTAAAAATAAATTATTATTATTATTTATGTAATTTAAATCAAGTTGAATTAATTTAAGGAATTAGTATAATAATATTATTTTAGTATTTAATTAGTTAAATCTTCATATATATTTGATTCAATTTTTTTTAATAAAACATATTTTTTAAATGTAAGAAACATTCTTTAAATTTTTTCACAATTTTTTATTTTTTTATTTTTTATATTAAATTCAAATATAATTTAACATATTAAATTTAATGAATATATAATCAAATAAATATACGATTTAAGTACAGAATGTAATGTGCATTAAATAAGATCATTAAAAAATGAATATAAGTAAGTGTGTGAGGAGCGAACGCATTTACTTCATGTATACTCTCTAATGATATAGTGAATTTTCAAGTCTTTTTCTTGAAAGAAAGGATTATGGTATGGAGTGATGTTGTAAGTTGCATTTTTAAAATTGAAAAGGTTAAAGTTATAATTTTAATTAGTAATAAAAAGATTTAGGAGTAGTTTTAGTTATATAATTTTTATATAATAATAATAATAATAATAATAATTTATTTTTAAGGTTATGGTCAAGCTACATCAAATTGGTGTATGAGATTTCTTTGTTTGTGGGACAAGGGATCTTTCTCCGTTTAAATTGGTGTATGAGATCCCTTTGTTTGTGGGACAAGGGACCCCCTCCGCCCAAATTAGTGTATGAGACCCCCTTGTTTGTGGGACAAGGGACCCTCTTCTGCCCAACAATTTGACTAGTAAAGTCTACAGAGGTATACATACCCTACATACCCTAACCCCCTCTGGATTTGAACTTATAACCTCTTAACTATATAAATAATAAATAATAAATTTAAGTAAATAATTCAAGTTAAAAATAGAAAAGTACATAGAAATGTAATAGTTTTTACTATTTATGTTTTTAAGATAATTTCACGATAATTCTTGTATATGGCTTTACATTTCTCCATGATATATGTGCAAATTCAAGTGTGTAGGTTTTAGGTTACAAATGACAATCACAACTTCGTTCTCAAGAAAAATCTTGAATATGTTTTCAAGAAAAATAATGAATATTTCAACCATGGATATAGATAATTCTTCTACGTGTGACTTCCTTATTTCTCCATGATATATGTGTAAATTCAAGTGTGTAGGTTTTATACTACAAATAACAATCACAACTTTTTCATTCTAAAGAAAAAAAAAAGAATAAGTCAACCATGGACTTATCTTACCTGTTATGGCCTCTGAAACTACAACACGAAGATGAATGCTTAAAATGAGGATCCATTGAAAGGGTGAGACAAGTAACATGTCCATTATGTTATATGAAAACCAAACTAGAAAATCACCTACAACGCTCTAGTTTTTTATTGACGTTTTTGTCAAATATGCTTGTGCACCCCTTTATTGCATAGGCTTGCCCTTGCCAAACGTGCTTGTGCACCCCTTTATTACCTAGGTTTCCCTTCATGCAATTGACACACTATGATACATGAGACACGGGCTCGTCATCGAAGGAATAAACCAATGGGATAGGTGAAATGATAATAATTATCAATTTTCTTAGAATGTGCCAATATGCCATTTGTATACTATGATGCCTAAGACATGTAGTTGAAGAATGCTAGAACAATATGTATAAAAAGAGAGAATGTTAGAAACTAAGACGATGGAAAAAATAGGATGAAATGGCCATCGAGATACATCTTTTATCAACTTAACCATCCTAATCAAGATGATAAAAGCACTAACTAGAGTATCAACTTAGTTGCTAGTTTATTAGTGCTTAAGGTGTTCTTAAGTGTCTGTTCCCTATGCTAAGACTTGTATCTATGCTAGTGCCAAGTTCGTCACAACACTAATGATCAGATTAGTGAAGCACAAGTAAAAAATCTCAACACAGTGATGTAATAAACGATGCTTGAATCATGAAATGCTAAGTCATTATGCTAAGGTTGTCCTATACCTATTCAACACTAGTCTAAGTGGCATGCAAATTGCACACATATACATGGTTAAGGCGTATGCTTGGCACATGGTGACACACATTATACATAATCATACATGCACCAATTGATCAGGAGGATTTTTATTAACATGGTCAATATAAGAATATTGGGATTGTTCTTTATCCCAACTATGAGATTTACCCTCATTACATCTTTTTATGCAAAATGGTGTACAGACGATTATTGAAAAATTCTTGTCCATTCAATTGCACTTCTAGATTCTTCTAGAATTACTATATATAGGGTGGTAGAGTGTAACAACCCCATCCTTCCAAGACGGGCCACGTCACACAAATCCTTCCAAATTCAACTCTGACACTATAATGTAACGTTACAAGCTTATTGTTGAGCAATGATACATCAAAATCTTAGTGCGTAATTAACAATAAACTTCACAGAATCACTCGAGGAAGTGTGCACAAACCAAATTGGTTTGTTCCATATCACAGTCCCTCATGTTTATACAACTTATAACAACATAAGTAGCTTAAAATAAAACTATACGCTCAAGCATACCGAGCACACTGACATTACAGATCGTAAGACCACTCCAAACATGCAAACACTACTGCACACATAACCATACAGAGCATTCGAATATGGCAACATACATAACTATTCTGATTTCTCTTGTAGGTCTTTCTTTTCTGAGCGCACAAACTACGTTCCAACACACACAACGATACCAGTCACTTGGGCACATGATCCACTTTCTACATGCACAGTACCTCTAGCCTCCCTTAGGAAGCTCTTGACCATTTACCAAGACTATCTTAACATAAGTTACTTATCAACTAACATACTCGACATATATGAATACTATGCTAAATACTCACATCACACTTACAAAATAGACAACATTAACAGAATAACAACCAATATTCATATGCAACACTATGGAAGTAACAGATCATAACATATACAAATGAATAAGCACACAGTAAACATACAATCACATAAGAACACTTATCTTTTATGAAAAGTCACCAACTATGTGCATGACTTAGACGTTCCTCCCAACCATAGACACTGCTACTCATAATCTTTCAGTAACAGGTCATCACCGAGCTGGGGCTCGAACTCCACCATGGAAAAATGATTCCTAGTGTCAATCTATGGTCTAACAAACAAATGAATTGCTTAGTCCAAGGCGTTGACTGCTATAACTAGTCTACAGTTCCTCATTCCCCACATGCTTGTCCTACCCTAGGAAGTGTTCCCCTTCTCTGCTCAACAGTCCTTCGACTTCCCCACTTCCCTTCCAGGGCTTCAACTGCAAGCCATATTAGGAAGTCTCAGAGCACTGCAACTAATGCCCAGTGCACCAGGGAACAATTCCCAACCGATCTCTCACCTTAAGAGATTGCTCATGGTCCTGACAACTCACCTCTTGGACAAACTATGAGCCTGGCAACCCACTTCTTCGTCAACCTACATGCCTGAAAACCTGCTTCTTCAATCATACCAAGATTTTCTGAAGCACAGGGTTAAGAAAAATGACAATAAGTTACAACAAAAATACGTATTCCTTCACAGAGGAAATTTTGTCCAAAGGGTTTTGAATGAGTGACATCCCCTGAATTACACTAAGGCCAACAATATATATTGCATGCCTTAAAATTGACACTTGTCACCTTCATAATTTACTTTATCCACTTGGTGACTTGTTTCCCATCCCTCAGGAACTTAGGATAAATAATATATCCATAAATTACATTTTTTTTTCCAGAAATATTATTAAAATATTCCCCCCCTTTTCCCTTTTTCAGTGGATTCATCCCCCCATCTCTTTTCATCTTAGTCAATTAGTGCACAACGATGTAATATATTAATAACTTGAGTGTGATACACTTTACAAGAATAGGCGTACTAGCCTATTTGCGTCCCAACTCACCAACCTAATAGTCACACAGGCTCTCTGGCCCTCAAAACATATACACACACATATATATACATCACAATCGTTCCCACACACTTACTTGTGTGCACACAACACTATGGAATATGCACACCCTCCCTTGATGTGAAATCCACACACAGTGGCTCAGGTACGTGCAACACCATGGAATGTGCACACCTTTTTCTTCGATAACAAGCCTTGTGCACTCCACAACTCCACAAGTGCGCTCAAAACCCAAAACTTGGTATCAATGACTCACCAACCTATATGAATATTACATTTACACTTGTTTTCAATGACTCACCATCCTATATGGATCATTACATCGTGCACTACTCAGTTGCGTGCAAAACCAAAAAATGGCTCACTAGCTTATATGCACAACTACAAATGGGGTTCGGATTAGGGACATTACATAGAGTTGTTTCCAAATGATCCAAGGAGACAACAACCCCCTTGCAAAACAAAATAACATAGTGGATTGTGCCTTCATAAATGACTTTTATCCACCATAATACATTGAATTTCAACAACATCTATGATCTACATCACTGAATAACATTAATCAACAACTCAACAATGATAAACACAACATCTACTATAGATAAAAAAAAAAAAACACCAACAACCATATTTTCATAGCATCATCATCACATTGACATGGAGGGTTTATAGTGAAAACCTTAAGGGGCAATCCCACTTTCAAGATCTATCTTCTCATTAATAATTTGTGTGGAAATATTTACAATGCCATTGTGCTACTATGTCAAAGACCACAAAGATGTCAATTTGTCTTCCTCACTTTATGGAGCACCTCCCCTCTTTCACTTTCATCATTTTATATATTCTTTCTTCTCATCATAATTGTCATCATAATTCCCTTGGCTTCCTTGTTCCCTAATTCACATAATCACCTTCCTTCCCAAAATTGCTCCTTCAAGGTTCTCTCCCTGTAGGTTTCTCAAGGAAGCCCATTTGAGATATTTTTTCCTTAGGATTTGGCTTACAGGGTGTCTACGATTTGTGTAGAGTTTCCAAATGATTTTTCCACCCAAAGAAAAGTTTGCTAGCTTGGGATCTCTTACCTTTAATCCTCCTTCAAAATTGGGCGTTTGACAGTTTCCCAATTAACTAAATGATATTTCTTTTGATTGCCTTTACCTCCTCGCCAGAGAAAGTATCAGATCAGTTTTGAAACCTGAGTCATGATCTCCTTTGGAGCCAGAAGGAATGAAGCCTGGTAGGTTGGCAAGGAATCTAAGACTGACTTTATAAGGGTGAGTTTCCCAGCATTGGTTAGCCACTGACCACCCTAAGCTGCGATTTTGGATTTGAGTTTGATTTTTACTTGAATCCACAATGAAGACTTATTGGAACCTGTTGATGGGTCCTAAATCCCTTAATTCAAAAACAAGAACAAAACCCGCCACCGAGGCCCAATTAGACTCTGCAACGTTTAATGGTGGAATGCTTCTCTAGATCTTGCGATCCGACTAATTTATCGCTGGGCGTTATGTATTCTTGTGAAGGCTTCTCCTTCAATTTGGACTATCTCTTTTTGTATTTTTCTCTTGGGTGGGACCGATATGAGATGTAAGCCAGTATAAACCAACTTGGCAACAAACATGATTAAGTTCTAACTACTGGGGAAGAGGCTGAGCTTGGGATAACCCACTACTCAAGCATGCAGACGACAATATTATACCACAAGGCCTAGTACTAATACGTTAACCATGTGAGCATCCGATTACTGTATGAGACACTTAATTATCAGAAAGAAAACACATATGCGATAAGATAATGGCAAGAAAAATAATTCACCTACACTAATCATCCATTACATGATAACACAACTATTCATCTTCATCATTAAAGTAAATAACAAAAAAACATTGCACCAGATAACTTGAAGATAGATTAAATAGCTCTTACTCATTACAACATGATTCATGAAACGAGATAGGAAATAGTTCTTGTCCAAGTCCAATCACAGATGCGTTTGATGAAAATAACTTTGTCTTTGGTCCAGAAGGACTTCTCTATTAATGATAGCTCATAAATAATTCTTGACAAAACCAAAACATAATAGTTTCTTGCAACAACCATCGACCTCTAACTAATTGGTCGACGTTCTTATTTATAACATAAAATTAAATTGAAAATAACGACTAAGTGTAGTTTAACAAAACAAAATTCACCATGTGGCGTCTTCTTCTAACATTTTCTTTAACAGTCAACTCAAGATATCGCTTGAAAGGGGTGACTTTTCTCATACTCTGACCAACTGATGAATAGTTCCTCACAAGTTTGGGCCCATGGAAATCTGTGCTGTTCCATTGGAGTCGCGTAAATTCCTCTGATCTCCACCGCATGTGCCCGGTACTTCACCAGAATAGTGTTTAGTTGCTATAGCACAGTCTGAGCCTTAATCCGATGTTCCATAAATCGTTGCACTTGTCCTGGCGCTGCGTGAATCACCTTCGCTAGCTCTTTGACCCATAATGAATCTTTCTTGGTATGCGATCCGACTATGTCGCACAAGTTGACGAAGTCGTCTGGGGTGCTGAACTCGGGGAGCCTGATTTCCTTAATCGCCTTGTTGATTTTACCCCAATGTTTCTCACACTTGGCCCACTGCTCTTGAATTTCCCGATGTGGTCCATGAGACATCTTAGCCCAATACTCGACTGATAGCTTCATATGATCAATGATGCTTTTGCTCAACATCCGGATGCTGTGTTCTTCTTTATCTCTACCTTGTTGGACTGCATCAATGTATTCGATTCTATCTAAGGCTTGTTGTGCCTTTTCATACCACCTCTCCATATCCTTGCACGTTGCGAGTGCCATGAGAGTGTCTTCCTGGAGCTCGACTATCTTCACAGTAAACAGGTGCCTCTCTTTTTTGAACTTGTTGTAAGCTTCTTCAAACTCCCTTCTTAGGTATACCGCGGTCTGAGTGGTGCCCTTATAGTATTCGACCATGTGGTGCAAATATTCTAGTTCCTTCAAGGCAATGACCAACTCTTTTTCATCCTGTTTGGCTCTGTCCAGGGTGGCATCGAAGATCTCCATCCCCACGTCGATGAGCTCAAATGTTCCGAAATTTTCTGTGTTTATCAAATTCTCCTATGTGGTGATGAGGATGGAGTGATCCAAGGTGATTCTCCTTTTATTTGTGGTTCTTTGGACGATTTCCTTCCTCTTTCGATCGTAGGATATTGTGTATATATCAGATAACTCGTCTACAGGTTCGGGAATATGATGATCACCCCATGTGAGTGTGTTTCCTAGATTTTCAGTGGTATATACTTGTTCAAGATTGGGTTCTTGATCTTCCTCGTTGTGCTCCGAAGGCCCGACCTCTTACTGTCGCTTATTAGAGATCTGAGTATTGAGCGAAATAGAG
The DNA here is from genome assembly GCA_009831015.1 of Picea engelmannii. Lineage (NCBI taxonomy): Eukaryota > Viridiplantae > Streptophyta > Pinopsida > Pinales > Pinaceae > Picea > Picea engelmannii. The sequence continues at coordinate 1,324,351 of ML779473.1, forward strand.
GTGTCGGGAAAAGACTCGATACTTACTTGTTCATCGGCTATTGGAATGTCGATTTTCTTTTGCGGGGATCCTTCCTTAGGCTCGTCCGGTTCTGACTTGTCCTTCGGGTTGTCTTCTTGGGTTTCCAATGCATTGGGCCTCTTTGTGCTGAGAACACTTTCAGGTTCTATTTCATTTCGTGGGACCTCCTAGGATTGAAACCTAGGATTATGAGAAGAAGTCTTCTCAGACTTCTTTTCCTCTTGGATACACATAGGGGTCCCGTGTGATGCCTCTGAGCTCTCATCATCACTATATATATTTATAAACTCGCTCAAAGGATTAGGCACACTTATTTCCACTGATACCTGACCCGTCTCTGGTTGAGTCGTCACACTTGTTGACGATCCAACTGATGGAATTGTGGAATCAGGGTCACCTGACCCATTGATGTTACCAAGGTTTATGAAATCAGGGTTGCTTGGCCCCGTTGGGCTTTCTTCTGGGCTATCGGTCGGAAGCCTTGGCATTCTGATGAGGTCCAGGTTATCCCGCATCCACTTCATTATTTGTTGGGCCTATTGATACATAAGTACCCCCACCTCCCATGCATCTTGAGCCTTGGGGAAACTCCTATCTTGTACCGGGGTTACTTGGGAAATCTCTGTTGTTTTAGTGGTTTCTTGGGGAGATTCCACCGCTTCGAATGATATCATTTCTTCTCTCATCCTGATGGTCTTTTGAACCATTTGTTCCATGATTGTTGCTTGCTTATCCCAACTCATAGCCTTGAACTTGGTTTCTTTAGGGTCAACCATCCTCATCATCACCTCTTCCCAGTCTTGATCATTTTCGGTGAAGATTTCATCTTCAAACCTGTCATGGGCGTATGGCCAACATGATGATACTTGTGATGCATGCTTCGGGACTAAACCTTTTAGGTCATTCTTGCAAAAGAGACCAGTCTAGAAATGGAACTCTAGTTGGTTCAACCCTTCCCATTTAGCTTGAGTAGTGTCCTTCACTATGTAAAAACCAACATGAAATCCATAGGGTATGAAGGCCTGCTTCTTATCTTTTACCAAAGTAGCATTGTAACCTTGCAGGATGGTCTGATAACAGATTTCCCCTACTATTAGTCGATCAGGGACATATACATGTAGTAGATGGGGTGCTCCGGTGGCGCCGAAAACCCTGAGGTAGGTATCACGCTCATCCAGATACTAGTGACCAACTTTCGCTATAATATTTTTTGCTGCATCCGACAGCCTTGGGCACTCTTTCTTGAAAAACAAAAAATAAATGCGTGTGATAAACTGGTCACAGATGAGAGAGTAGGATTTCTTGTACCTGTTATCCCACAAGATGTCGAAATAAACATGGAATGGGAGCTATGAGGTGTGCCAACTTAAGTTCATTTCAACAAAGGCATTTCTGGCGCAGACGATGTCCAATAAATAAGATGTCATGTAAAAGGATGATGTCTCTGCCTCTTTCGACGTCTGATATTTTCGTATGCAAGTGCTTAGCTGTTTGGAGATGATGGCACCCCAATTGAAACTTATTCCAGAAATAGATACAATATAAGCTAGAGGCATCCAAGCCTATAAAAACCTGGAGCAGTCTTTCTCCCCATGCAATCGAGAGAGGAGAGACATTAGATAAATGTATGACTCCGTTAGGTTGGCTGTCGGGTACCAGCCAGAGGTTCGATTGGTGAAATTTTTATCCTCTCTCTACCAAGACGCCATCACCTTACTGGTGTCATGTTTCTCATAGAAGCTTACAACAAAATCGATATTTAGCCGTTCCTCCGGCTCTCTGAGCTTGTAATAATTCTACACTTCCACTGGAAGGAAAACCTCAACACATCCGCCATTGTCGTCATTAATCAAAAATTTTTGTGTGTCAGTGTGATCGATAAGCCATTTCAGTAGTTCTATGCAGGGGAATACCAGAGTCCTGCTTGCCACCATGTGCAAGTACACCTTTCAGACATTTGGGAGGACTTCATCGTTGAGTTTTCTTGTATCGGAATCGCTGTGCGGGGTATACTCGGGAATTCCTCCCGCTTGATTTTCTTGAAAAGTTCTTCCCAGTGCGGGAACACTGTCTTGGTCCCGATGTTTGCCTCTATGTCTCCAAAGGCCCGGGGCTGAACGCAAGCCTTCTTGGTGGATGTTTTGATGACATGCACTGGCTTTGGAGAAAAGTCTAGTTGTTTTGCGACCGTTGGGGAAGAACCTTCTCCCACATTTGGTTCCTGTATCTTTGGCGTTCTTGGATATTTCCTGGTAGTAGGTTTCTTCAGAGGCATTGTTCCTGCAACTGAAAATGATCCTTTAGGCATGTGTACAGAGTAACATTGGATAAAAACGTATAAAATGAAGCGTAAAACATCCATGGACCGGTACATACCTGTAATGCTTGCTAAACCTGTTGTTTAATACTCACTGGACCTTGGAAGCTTTCCCTGGATTGCTCGTCTTGCTCCTCTGGATGTTCCAAACTTCCTTGCACACAGAATAAGCTTGTTTACAACGACCCAAAAGGATTTAACAGGAGAGATCCTACAAGTCATATCAACCAATTAATTCAAGTGATGGGTGAAATTCAAAACAACCTACCACTGAATCTATGCAAATAAATTGTATGTGAATCGATGGCGGGGGCGTGAAGGGTGATGCACTATATCAGGATCGCTCAAACGGTCCTTTTGATTCGCGCATGAATTAGCAACTAATGCAGGATTTTGGAATTAATTAGTTCTTTAAATGCTTCGGATCCATCATATCTTAGAGCTAAAATGTCCCATCGCATCACTTTCTTAGTGGGAAGACCGGGACTTGGCAATATCCTTATGTATGTTCCTGTTGGTATCCTCCTAAAAAAATTTCGATGCTGAAAAGTTTTGTTTTATGGTGCTAGTTCGGGGAGTGACTTGGGTCTCGGGAACTAGTAATGACTTAGGAAAACTAGATTGTATGTTTAACCACTCGGGAAGCGACAGATGGAAAAAGAGGACAGATGGTTTGATCATACATCTCAGTCGACATTGGGTCTTTCGACAGGAGACGTGTATTAAAACCTGGAATTGCCAAGGCCAAACGGTATCGAGGTTGGCAATCGGGGATTGACTCATCACAGTCTCTAAGGGATATCCTTCTAAAAACTCGTTGATGCCAAAAGTTATCAGGAATAAGATTTCATAGATAGTTCCATCGTGCAGTTCCCTTGTGGGTTATCATCCTCGAAATCCCCGATGCCGAAAACGTTTTGGTCATCGACGATCGACGATATTGTTTCTTTATTCGTGAGCACTTACCCTTTTATCCTTTCACCGATGCCGAAGGGATCGGTCATTGGCGATGTCCTCGGTGATTCTTGTCACGAAATAAATCTCCTATCTGCCGATGCTGATGAAAATCGAGACTCGAGAAATTCAGTTCTCTCAAATGTTTTCTTTCACACTTAATCCTTCCTGATGCCGAATTCCTTGAGCACACCGGGGAAAGTTTTGACTGTCAATTCTCTAATTTAGATATTAGTCTTTTAAGTTATAGATTTTTTCATTATCAAGCAAACTTTAAAAACTAAAATGGAAAACAAAATGATAAGCAAAGGCAACATTTTTCATACTGAGGTCGAATTATACAATGAAAAAGATCAAGTCGTAACCAAAAAGTAAATTTTAACAAGGCTTTTTAGGGTGTTTTGAGTGCTAAAAAAATGGCGACTTACTGGGCGAAAGCAGAACCTTTGTTCCCCCTTCAGGGCTCAATTGATGCAACAACTAGTGGAGAATCTTACAGATTTTTAAGTCAGAGCTTCATTTACCCTTGCATTCGAAATTCTCTGGTTGATGCTTCCGGGTCTACCCATGGGGTTTTAACCTTTATTCCTCCTTCATTTCCTGTAACCATGACTCATGCCCTTTTTACGATAGTCTAGCAAATCATTCACTGGCATGGAGCCTTTAGTTACCTTTACCCACTTGCTTCGGTGTTGTTCTGCTGCCAACGAGCATCCATAGCCCCGACGGAGTCACCCCGACATCACAAACCTTGATCCACTGCCAGCGAGCATCCATAGCCTTGACAAAGATATCTGCATACCCTCTCCTACTGTTCACCCTTTTGATAATGTCAATTTTATGTTGGCATAATTCCCTTAGCGAGTGGGAGAGGATGATGTCTGTTTATTTTGCGAAGTGAGATGGTTAAGTTGGATCCTTTTCTATCTTTGTCTTCGGGGTTCATGTAGCCCTTTCCAGCTTTCCTTCTTTCCCTTAAGGTCTCACCAAACCACTAAGCAGACACTTCTGACATTTCTCTGAAGTTGTTCATTTGCAAAGGTTAGATAGAGTGCTCCTCAAAGCAACCACAAGTCCCTCAATGTTTCTTGCGTTTGTATGTAAGAGATGAGCTAGGAACAGAGTTGGCTATGTCGCATGATTTAAGGTCAACCATTGTCTCACAGAACACAATATTCAAAAGTGTAAAAGTCTAGAAAACAAAAGAAAACAACAAAAATACATTTTTCACAATCATGAAAACACTCATACAAAACATAATTTTTTTTATTTTTTATTTTTTATTGGAAATATTATTTTAGGACTTGGCCATTTACTAGGAGGCCATCAGGTTCCCCACTCAGATTTTGCAATCGATAAGTGTCTGCCCCAATCTTCTCGGCCACCTGGAAAGGTCCAAGCCACAAATTCTGAAACTTGAAATGTTTCCCTTTTGGCTCGTTTTCTCTATCCCATTTTAGGACTAAGTCTCCTATTTCAAAATTCTTCTCTTTAGCCTTATGCTTATCAAACCATCTTTTCACTATCTGTTGGTGGGATATGAATTTTGATTTATCCTTTTCCCTTTCTTCTACTAGCATGAGCAGAGTGTCAATTCTTTGTTGTATGACCGATGAAGGCTCCCCCCTGGAATCTTGGGCTAGTTGAAGAGATGGGAGGTAAAGCCCATTCAGGAGAATAAATTCTTGTCCGTATACCAAAAAGTATGGGGAATTCCCTATAGCTTCCTTGGGTGTGACCCTATTGTCCCATAGAGCGTCATGGAGTAGATTATGCCAATTCCTTTGGTTTTATGCAACCGTCTTCTTTAATATTATCACTAGGTTCTTATTGGTCGAATCTGCCACCCCATTTCCCTGTGGATAATAATTTGCAGAGTACCTAATTATGATTCCTTTGTCAGAGAAAACTCTATCAATCGGGTGGAAGAAAAATAAGTTGCATTATCAAAAACCAGGACAGAAGGGACACCAAACCTTGTGATTAGCTGTTTCTCTATGAATTGGATCACCACTTTCTCGTTTACATGAGTCAGAGGGATGACCTCTGCCCATTTTGTGAAGTAATCAGTGGTAATAAGAATGCACTTGTGTTTTTTTGAAGAGATTGGTGTAATTTATCCTATGATATCTAATCCCCATTGCTCGAAAGTCCTAGAAACAGTAATAGGTTGGAGTGGGATTGTTGCTCTCTTTTCTCTCTTGACGCTCATTTGACAAAATTTACAGTTTCTAGCGTATGTGTGAGCATCTTTGAACAAAGTGGGCCAATAATAACGAGCTCTCAATATCTTATGAGCGATAGTGTCTCTTGCCAAATGTCCACCTACAAGACCATCATGGAGTTCCTTCAGGACTTTATTCACATCTCTACATTTGAGGCATCTCAAAAGTACCCCATCATAATTAACCCAGAAAACCACTGAATTTATGAGGTGATATTGTGTGGACTTTAACCTGAGGGATATTTTTTCCTTGGGGTTTAAGTCTTATGGGAAAGTCCCATGGTGTAGGAGATAAGTTAACTTCTCGTACCAAGACTCTTGTCTTGGGGAAATGTATGAAACTTCACCACACCATAACGCCATTTCATTCTCCCATCCGTAATCTTCATTTACTTGGTCCTGGGCTTCGGCTGCGAGTTTGCATAATCCTTTCCCTTTAAATAGTTTGGCAGGTTTTATATCTAGATCAAATTCTTGAACTACTTCCATCCAGTTCCCTCTTCTTTCCCCCATCTCCTATTGAGTGAATAGGGATCAGACCACAGGGTGCAGAATGATTACTTTGGTGTGGTTCTTGAGGATGTAAGACCTGAAGTGTTTTACTACTTTATAAACTGCATAATCCTGTTTATCTACGGTGGGATAATTTATTTCAACTCCTTGAAGTTTAGTACTCATGAACGACACCGGGGCATCATTGTTATCATCATCCTTCTAAGTCAATACCGCAGCTAACGATTGGTCGAAGGCGAACGTATAGAGGAAGAAATCTCTATTGAAATCGGGACTTCGTAACACAGGGACTTGCGATATAGCGGTTTTGATGTTGCTAAAAGCATCCTTTCTTTCATCATCCCACTTAAATTTGACATCTTTATGAATCATCTTTTGAAAGGGTTTGATAGTTTCCGTGAAATCGAGAGTGAATTTCCTCACAAAATTGATTTGCCTGAAAAAGGACTGCATGGATTTCTTGTTGTGAGGAAATGAGAGTTGAGCTATGGATTTAATCCTTTCTGGGTCTATGCGAATGCCTGCTTGAGATATAATATGACCTAACAACTTACCTTCCTCGACACCGAAAACAATTTTCTTAGGATTTAAAGATATACTGTATTTCCTACACCTTTCAAAAATCTGAGTTAAGTGTTGGATGTGCTCTTCTCTGTTATTTGAATACACAGTTACATTGTCCATATACACTACCACACACTTGTTGATCAACCCCCAAAATGCTACGTCCATGGCCCTTTGGAAGGTCGCCCCTGTGTTAATTAACCCAAAAGGCATGCATTTATAAGTGAAGGTTACCCACTTGGTTCAGAAGGTAGTCTTCAAACGATATTCATCTGAAACCAAAACTTGGTTGTAACCTAAGAAACCATCCAGTAGAGAGAAAATCTTCGAACCAGACACGGTCTGTAGGAGTTTCTCCATTGGCGGGACTAGGTAATTGTCCTTTTCTGAAGCTTTGTTGAGGTTCCTAAAATCTACGCATAAGCGGATTTCTCTAGACTTTTTCCTCACCAGAACCAGATTTTCCACCCACGCGGAATGCCTAACCTGGAAGATGATTTTGGCATCTAAAAGTTTCTTCAATTCTTGATACATGAGAGGTTCCAAGGATGGGTGATACTTTTGGATCTTTTGTTGGAAGCGTTTCACTTCGGGTTTTAACGAGATATTGTATTGAATGATGCAGGTATCATAAGTTTTGAGATCTCGATAGGACCATCCAAAGACATGTTGATATTGTCTGAACATTCTGAGATAAGCCTTCCTTTCCTCCTTAGATATGGTCGTACTGAGGTTTATATTCTTTGGGTTTTCTGGAGTTCTGAGATTTATAATTTCATGCAGGGGACAGGAGCTACCGGTCTTTGCATTTTTAGGCCCCTTGAATTGTTCTTTCAAGCGTTACACATTATTTTCATCACTCTTATGACCGTTAATGATGTAAACCTATACTTTGTCTTTAGAAGGATCAGTAGCCTGAATTCCTGAAGAAAGAAGGGAGAAGAACTTTGCCTGGGAGAATAAATTGTATTTTCCTTTGTAAAAACCCTATTAAGGAAGATCACCGCAGGGTGCACTATACACAGGGTGCGACGATCCTTGATCGTCGCACTCTGCTATGAAGATAGGATGTGACATCTCCGTAGGCTACCCTATGGATAGGGTGCAACAATTTATGTACGTGGGAAAAACGAGCATCTTCTCGATGCTTCTAGAAGGAGAAGCTTCTATGGTGAGGTGGCCTTCGAATGGTTTGGATCTTACTCACTTTCATGATTTAGTGGGATCATCCTAACCTCCTCACCTTATCCTCTTCAGCTTATAAAATGAGAGGAGCTCTCATGGAGAAAGTTAGCTTGGCTTTGGATTTAGCTTGATTGGGTTTGAGTAATTTTTGTAGCTTGGAGTTTTTGGGCCTATGTTGGATTTGAGATTTTCTTTGTTAAGATAGATTGTGAGTAGCTATCAGATCTACAGTCTCATAATCCATGGATTAGAAGTGTGTGGAAAGCAAGGAACTATTGGAAGGAACCTGACAACATCAAGGCATCTGGTTGTATCTTTCTTCCACATTCTTTAATATAGATATACTTTTATTTCCTATATGAATGTTATTTGTTCATATTGTATGATTCCTTGATCACGTACATAGTTTCATATCAAATAGACTCCGTTGTTCTTGTCTTCGTTGGCTAGTGTTTCTTTGCAGATATTTCTCTATAAGCCTTGTGACGGAGCTTGTATTGCATTGACAAAGTCAGAACTTCGATATTTAAAAGGTATGTTGTAGATCCATTTCTCATTTGATAATCGAATCTAAGGAAATAGTAGTGTATTGTCTTGTTTTGTTCTAGTATTGTAGTGAATCTAGGGGGATTGATTTGTGTCCGCACTTAACAATTAGCCCGATAACAAAATTGGCGACTCCGCTAGGGAACATATTGTTTTCCTAGTTTTTCTTTCTTTTTTTCTTTGATTTCCCGAGTTTTGTTTTCTGAGCCACTAGGAGATCCAGCTTGACTCTCTGACTGTTAAATTTCACTAGAAAACCCTCATGTTTTTATTTTATTTTTTCCATTATTCATTTGATAGTCGCACCCTGGTTTGAGGGACAATGCGACGATCTAGGATTGATGCACCCTACCCTTTTGACACAGTGCAGTGTCATCGCACTGTATTTGTTCTCTAGCCTGCGACGATATAGGATTGACGCACTGTGTTAGTCCCTCAGCCTGCGACGATTGTGAAAAAAATGATTTTTGGTTGTTTTTCTTGCCCATATCTTAGATATGGTTTTGGGGTGATTTGTTGGGTCTGATTACAGTCTGCTTGACAACTTTGAATCTTCTTTTAGCCTTGTTTGATTTGATTTAGCTTCTTTGCTTTTGAAATATTTGATCTCTTTCTTTGAGTGTCTTTCAGTTACAAAGCATTATCTTTCTTTAGAATTATTTGGTGAAAGAACTTCTTTTTCTTTTATTGAATAGTTTGTGTTAAAAGAGAAAATTAGTTTGGGTTGCCTTGCTTTATAGAGAGTTTCTATTTATTTTAGCTATCTTTGAAAATAAATAAATAAATTTCTTGCTTTACATTAGATTGGGGGTATCTTTGCATTTGAAGTAGCGAAATTGCATGATTTTTGGAATTTTTGATCTTGAATTCTTAAAAAAATTTCCCCCTCATGACCAGGGGGGGGGGGCAAGAATCATGTATTGGTGTACATTCTCTTTATCTCGTTTCTTAAAAGTTTTTGATATTGATGAGTTTAATAAATTTTTGGGACATTGTGCATCTGGGAATGATAAATGCTTTCTCCTTCTCGTAATATAGCTTTCATCGAAGTGAAATATTTGCATTCTCATTTCTTTGAATTGTTTAGAGTCGGTCAAAACACCATTTAGTCCACACCATTTTCCTCTTGAGTAAAAACAACCTTAAAAATAAAGTGCTTATAAAAATTGATTAGACATTTTTATATTTTCTGGTAGCAAACCTACATTAGATTAGTTGTAGAGATTTGAAATAGGTGTGAAAGATAACTTTCCAAAGCTGCAAACAAACATAGTATCTTGTGATAGGGAGAGTTAAAATCCAATTGCTACATTTTGTCTCGGGAAGCCCTTCTAACACAAGGGTCAATCATGAGGTCGCATTAAGACTGATAGAGTTACTCACCCTGCTTTGTTGGTCTTGGTGTAGAGATTTCGCGTATTATGGGGGTCACTTGAAGGTATACCCACAATGATGAGTGGAAGCCTTTCGAGTTGATTTCGGGATAGATACCCTTCCTTTGCGCGTGGATCAGATTGTCGACTGTTTCCCCATGCATCATTGTTGTAGTTGGTAACCTTAGTGGCCTATCTCGCTAGGGTCTTTACACAAGGTGACTGTGGAGGGGCAAGTCTTCACGGTACTTGGAATCGATGTTGGCCAAACTCACTCGGGCTCCTTGGAGGGTATACCCACGATTATGTGTGGGATCTTGCACCAGGGTGTAAGTCCATTAAGCAGGTCATCAACATAACTTTTCCACCCGCTCTAACTCAACCCCTTCGTACATTGTTCCCGCGACGTTGGATTTCATCACCAACTAGTGTGTTCATTGTAAGAAGGTTTTGTTTGCTTGTTTGCTTACTAGATTTTTAGCATGTGCTATTTATTTTCCCTAGCATACTCTAGGTTGGATTTGTGTTTAATGGCGTCAGTTCATAGAATGACCAATGAGGGAACCCTTTTCTAGGGGAACCTTTTGTTTTTCCTTCTTACGGAAACATTCGTCCTCCTCACATCGCTACTTTGAGCCTTCTAGGTCTCACAATTGGATTACCAGTATGGTTGTTTTCTACTCAGGTAATCCCAAATGAAGCTAGTGCTTTTGTTGTAAGCACTTTCCCCCAAGAACATCAACCTCACATTGATCCTTCACCGTCTTCACCAGTAAGATCTTCTTTGCCTTATTCACTTGCAAGGTATTCTTCCGTTTCATCTTCTTTGTCGAGTGAAAGCTCTAAAGCTAGTAACCTGATGGATAAGAAGAATAAGAAAAGGAAGATTAAGAAGAATAAAAATAAGCAAGGGTCCAAACTTCCAACCACTGCTAGACATGTTGGAAAACCACCAGTTACTGATAATCGTACTGGGAATGTTGATGATGCCAAGACAACCCAAACACATAAGCCCAAGTACCCTTGCAAGATTTGTAAGGGTAGCCATCTTCTTGAGGATTGCACTAGTCTATCCAAGGTTATAGAAGCATGGTCTACACACCCTCGCCAATGCATGTCGTCAAAATCTGAACAACATGTTGATGAACTCCCTTCAACTAGTTAAGATATCGTTGGGAAGAAGAAAAGTAGAGTTAAGTTCTCATGTATGTTATGCAGAGGGAGTCATCAAACTCACCTTTTCCCTTGTATGAACGAAGCCTCAAAATTACTGGTAGACATGACTATTTCCCAGCCTTAACTTCCAACTGCTTATCGCAATCTTACTCTTGCCCCACCCATAGTTGATGGAATGATCAATCCGGTCCCTTCATCAGTCACTCTGGTTGATCATGTAATCAATTTGGTCACGTCCTTAATTGAACCAGTTGACTAAGTGGTTGATCCGATCCCATCCTCGGTCGATCCCACTCTCTCGTTAGAGAGTGCAACCCAAGCGGTCGATCCATTTCCACCTGTCGACCCCATTCTCCCTTGGAGAATGACACCCAAGTGGTCGATTTGAAGTCATTATTAGTCGATCTTACTCTCCTGCTAGAGAGTAAACCCAATGCTACCCATGTTTTTCTCATTGATACAGAATCTACCATGCTAGGGGGCTTTACTCCTTCTCTTGCAGAACCCTGATGCAACCCCCCTACCTCAGTAGGGTCTTCCGACCTCCTGGTCACTGGATCGTTCCTCCTTCCCTGAGCTAAAACAACTCTTTGGTCCCTCCTAGAATCTCCAACAATAAATCCACAGGCCTTGTGTATAACTCCTCCCACGCGAATTAACACTGAGCATGAGTTCCCTCCCTCACATGATCACTGGCTATGACCACACTCCTAAACAAAACGTACTTTGCGATTTCACATTTCACAATTTTACGTCTTGCGAAATCTTCTTGCATGTCCTTCTGAAACCCCGAAACTCTAAACCCCGAGTTCTGTTCACATCAGATCAACGGTCCACAATTCTCGTGATCCGATGGTCCAAATATCCCTTTCTCTTGTTGGGGCTTCATGTTTCGTGAAGTCGAAAGACTCCTCACCTCAGATCTTTCGATCCCTGAAATCCTGATATTTGTTCTGCAATAGATCAACGATATGTTCTCCTCCTTTGATCGACGACTGCGATCATTTCGTGAGTTCTCACCAGGTTTCCCTTTGACCTCTCCACTCTTTCAGTCAATGAAATGTTGATCTCTCTCCACGTGTCCTTCACAACACTAATGACTAGAATCATCTCACTCTTCCTCTTTCAAATCTTCTGAATTCCAAGTTCTCGAAATCCTGGATCTGCTTCCACTTGTCAACTCTGACGATGGACGATTCCGATGATTTTAGAACTTGTCTCGTGCACTTTCCCTGGGATCCAACGGATTTTGGTCCAAGTTCTCAGATTCGACGATTGGGATCCGATCTCCTCCTGTATGTGCTCCTACTTCCTATATTTTATTTAACGACTCAGATCCTTCCTTCACGAATCAAAAGTTCATGTTTCACAACTTTGGAAAAACAATCTCCTTCATTCTCCAAACTCCCGATATCCGATATTATAAAACCTCCTTTCAAAAGAAAGAAAAATGACGGCTCGATCTTCCTTTAGATCGATGGCTCACTATCTCTCCTATGTTTCTGCCACCTTCTAGACTTAGAAGATTTCTCTGGGCTCAAAGGTTTTAACCTTTGCTTTTCCCTGTGAGTCCAACTCTTGGATCTCGTCAACACTTGTGAAAGTGATATCTTTTCTAATCTTTGTCCTTAAAAGTATTTTGATCTCCCACACACACCTTGCATTCTATGGATTTTGAATAACTCAGTTCGAAGGATTTATTTGAAAATAAATTCTCCTCGCCCACCTGGCATTCTTCCTTTCTGGTTCTTCGAAGCTTGTTCAATTCTTGGTGCTACACACACCTTGCACCTAGCCTAAGTTTCCCTTGTTTTCTCTCTGAACTCTTCTGAGTCACTCTGAGACTTAGTTGATGCACTCCTTGCGTTCAATATACACACCTTGCATACAAGTTTAAGAAGAGAAACAATTGAAACTTATCTAGCTTCATCACAAACTCATACAGTCAATCTCTCGAACAATCATACATGAACGAAAGGAACTGAATCATACACACAGAAATCAACATTCATTCAATTACACATGAAATGAACACAGTCCAAGGATTTGGGACAATTTTTGTCTGTTCTATTCATTCATGAAAAACAAAATACATAGTGTTTCTGCTACTCTACTTTATTCTACTGATCTCTTACAATACTCATACATTCTTCTACCTCTATCTCTCTCGGTCTGATCTATTACAATGCAACAATGAACTATCTAAGGACCGGCTCCATGAGCTCTCTCGTCCTGTTTGAAATCTATCCTATCAAATTCAAAGTTGTTACCTACTCTGTCCTATTAGAATAACTACCAATTATTGTTAGATAGAGTCAACACTCCATATCTGTAATCCCTTATAGTCCTTCGAGACTTTACAAACAAGTTGCATTTTAAAATTTTGTTTTAAAAAATATCTCAACAACTGATTTAATTCTGATTTAAATGCTTGATGTGATACTCGATCCTACTGATATCTCATCATTCCTTTGCCTCCATGCTTGCATTGTGGACTTGAAGGCAATGCTACTGCATCATATTGCCCCGGTTAAATTTTTTCATGGACTCCTGTCCATGAGTTCCTGCATTGTCTTTCGATGCTTCAAAATATCAGGTTCTATAACCCAATTGGCATCTTCCATTGGATTTTCTTTCCACTTCACTAAGTACTCAGGATATGTCTTCCTCCTGGTCTTGTTTCCATCCCTCTGTTCAATGATTTTATCCATTTGAGGTTTTTCTGTTGTGGGAAATTGTTCTTCCCACTGAACTTCTTTCTGATCATCTGATTCTCCTACCTCATCTCTCTTGTAAGGATACAGGTCTGCAACATTGAATATTAGTGATATCCCAACATCATCCGACAAGTCAATTTCATATGCATTGGCTGCAAATTTTCTGAGAATCCTGCATGGTCCTATCTTTTCCATCTTCAATTTGTTATATGTTCCCCTTGGAAACCTCTCTTTTCTCAAATGAGCTAAAAATTCATCTCCAACTTCGAATTGAACTTTTCTCCTCTTTTTATCAACTCTGCTCTTGTTATTTTTGGCTGCTATCCTATAGCTGTTCTCAGACTATGTCATGGAGTTTCTGCATTTCTATTGCAAAATCATCTGCTCTAGCACTTCTGAATTCATCTTGATTCAAATCTCTCAACTCTATAATCCCTCTTAGCTGTATACAATACATGATTTCAAATGGACTTTTCCCTGTGCTCCTGTTCACTGAATTGTTGAATGCAAATTCTGCTTGTGCCATAATCTGATCCCATTGTCGACCTTTCTCCATGACTAAACTTCTTAACAAGTTTCCCAGACTCCTATTTACTAATTCAGTCTTTCCATCTGTTTGAGGGTGATATGCTGAACTAAAGGACAAGTTCATCCCCAACCTCTTCCATAGAGTCCTCCAAAAGTGTCCTACGAATTTGGTATCCTTATCCGAGACTATGCTTCTCGACAATCCATGTAGTCTTACTACTTCTTTGAAAAAAAAATTGGCTATGTGTGTAGCATCGTTTGTTTTCTTGCATGGTATGAAATGTGCCATTTTTGAAAATCCGTCCACCACAACAAATATGGAATCACTCCCTTTTTGAGTTCTAGGCAATCCCAAAACACAATCCATATTGATTGCATCCCATGGCCTTTCTGGAATTTGTAACAGCTGATACAAACCCGTGTTTTGTTGTCTTCCTTTTGCATATTGACAAATTCTGCATTTGTTCACAAACTTTTTCACTTCTGCTCTCATGCTCGACCAATAATACGAATTACTCAGCTGTGAAAATGTCTTATTGTGACCAAAATGTCCAACTAAACCTCTACTGTGTTTCTCTTTCAGCAGGTTGTCTCTCATTGAGCACTTCGGTATGCACAATTGGCTTCCTTTGAACAATAATCCATCTTGGATCAAATATTCAGTCCATGGGCTTCTATCGCCCAACAAAGGATTCTTTCATGCCTCATAAGCTTCCTTAAAATCTACATCTTCTTTGTACATCTCCTTAAGGTGTTCGAACCCTAAGGTCTCCACTTGGAATTCTTGTACAATCAAACTCCTCCTGCTCAAAGAATATGCAACTTTGTTAGCAGTTCCAACAATATGTTTAATAACAAAAGTAAAATTCTGCATAAATTCTACCCATTTTGAATGTTTCTGATTCAACTTCTCTTGCCTAGAAATAAATTGCAAAGCTTGATTATCAATGTACAAGACAAATTCTTTAGGAATTAGATAGTGCCTCTATTTTTTCAAATCTTGAATCACTGCATAAAATTCCTTGTCATACGTGGGATACTTCTGCTTGGTGTTATTCAGTTTCTCACTGAAATAAGCAACTGACCTACTGTCCAGACTCAAGACTGCTCCAATAGCTAATCCACTTGCATCACATCTCACTTGAAATGTTTTTCCAAAATCTGGTAAGACCAGAATTGGCTGCTTTGTGATTTTCTCCTTCAACACTTTGAAACTATAATCAGCTTCCTTTGTCCAACCAAAGGACCTGTGTTTCTTCCTCACAGTGTCCAGCATGGGTGCACATATACCATTGAAATTTCTGATAAACTTTCTGTAAAATCTTGCTAACCCATGAAAGATTCTTACCTAGAATATGCTGCTTGGTGATGGCCATTCTCTGATTTCTCTCACCTTTTCTGGATCCATCTTCAATTCATTTTAAGAGATCACAAAACCCAAATATATGAATTTTTTCTTCATAAAAGAACTTTTCTTCACATTTATCAACAATTTTTCCTGCTGCAACCTTTCCATCACTGATGCCAAATGTCTTAAGTGTTATTCCTTTGTCTTGCTGAAGATTAGTATGCCATCTAGATATACTATGACAAACTTTCCTATGAAGTATTTCAACACTTCATTCATTAACCTCATAAATGTGCTTGGTGCATTTTTCAAACCAAATGACATGACCAACCATTCAAACAATCCTTCATTTGTCTTGAATGCTGTTTTCCATTCATCTCCCTCTCTCATCCTTATTTTATGATATCCACTCTTCAAGTCTATCTTGGAAAAATAGATTTCTCCACTCAAAGAATCCATCAAATCATCCATCCTCGGTAAAGGAAATCTGTACCTAATGTTTATCTTGTTGATGGATCTGGAATCTGTACACATTCTCCATCTTCCATCCTTCTTCGGACTTAACATAGTCGATACTACGCATGGGCTTAGGATTTCCCTGACTAAACCTTTATCCAACAACTCCTGGACTTGCTTTTTGACTTCCTCATTCTCTCTAGTGTCAACCTATAAGTTTCTTTTTTTGGTAAACTAGCTCTTGGAATAAGGTCAATATGATGGATTATACTCCTAATGGGTGGCAATGAGTGTGGTAACTCATCCACTACTATGTCAACAAAGTTTTCTAACTTATCCTGAATTTCTATAGGCAAATCTTCTATAGAAGTGTTTGTAAGGATAAATCTTAGCTTACTCACTACAACAAACTACATTTCTTTCTCCTTCTTGACTTCATTCAAGAGATCCTTCCCACTCATGAGAAGTATACTTGAACTAGCTTCTCTCTTTTTCTCTTTGTCTTCTATGGGTAACAACATATGTGTCCTACCATTCTTTTCTAGGGTATAAGTATTCTTTCTTCCATCATGAATAAATTTTCGGTCATACTGCCACAACCTCCCCAATAAAATATGACAAACATCCATAGGAATTACATCACATACTATTTTATCCTTGTAACCTCCTATTTTAAATTCAACTTGGCATTGTTGACTTACCATTACTTGATGTCCTTTCTGCAACCATGATACCTTGTATGGGTTTGGATGTGCAGTTGTATTTAGTTCCAGCTTCTCCACCATATCTATGGGTACTAGATTGTCAGTGCTCCCACTGTCGATGATCACCTTGCAAACTTTGTCTTTCGCATTGCAAGCAGTTCTGAACAGGCTTGTTCATTGAACTGGTTCCTTTGGTTCCTTTTATGGCTTAAGAAGAATTTTCCTCATCATGAGGTTCTTCCCTCCTTCGGTGGCTTCTGCTTCCACATGCTTCTGTGCTTTAGAAATGTGTGCTTCACCTCCTCTTTTTCTGTCAGGACATTCCCAAGATTTGTGTCCTTCTTTTCCACATGTATAACATTTAACTATGCCTCCTCTGGCTCTTCCTCTTCCTCTACTTCTGGAAAAAGAACTTCTTCCTCCATACTGTCCTTCTTTAAAACTTCCACCCTTCTCGTGGTGACTATGTTTTTTGTTAGCTTTAGGCTTCGACTTCTGGAACTTTTCATTGCTGGTTCCCTTACCTCTGCTGTGTTGGATTTTCTTCCTGTCCAATTTCTCTTCAACTTTCGAGGCTGCTTGACAAACATCCTCAACTGTACTAACTGACATCATGCTGATCTCCTCTTGTATTTCATATCTCAACCCATTGATATATCTGGTTGTCTTTTCATTTTCATTCTCTTTTTGTCTAGCCCTGATGTTCAGTCTGTAAAATTCCTCAGTGTACTCCTTCACTGATAAGCTTCTCTATTTCAGGTTTTGCAATCTCCTAAATAGATTGATTTGGTAATCCTTTGGGATAAATTTGGCCTTCATCTTGGCTACCATCCTATCCTAGTTTTTAATTTTCTGCTTACCATTTGTCCTGCGTTCAGCTTGCAATTCATCCCACCATAGTGCTGCATGACCTTTCAGTCTTGTCACTGCATGCTTCACCATATTATCTTCTTCGATATCTTTGTAATCGAAGTATTTTTCCATATCACGTACCCAATCTAACAATTCTTCAACTTCTAAATTGCCTTCATATATTGGTACCTCTATTCTTTCTCTGGCTCCTATCTTTGAAGCAACTTTTATTAAGCGATCTTGTGCAACATCCTTCGCTACATTTTCTTCTACCTATTCTTCTTCTTCCTCATCTTCAATGATATATCTAGCATCTGGTGCTCTTATTTGTGCTATTTCCATGGCGTCCAGTCTCATTTGGAGTCACCTCATTTCTTCTTCCATTTCTACATTCGCTTTGTGCCTTCTTGGTGGCATGATTCCACTGCGTCACCTACAAACATAAATCAATATTCTGATACCACAAATGATATCACTTACCTCCTTTCTCCTTTTGTCTGTTGTCTGTAAATAAAATTAATATCATCTATCTGCTACAGAAACAAACAATCTGTGCTCTGATACCACCTGATGCAGCCCCCCTACCTCAGCAGGGTTTACTGACTTCTCGGTCATTGGATCATTCCTCCTTCCCTGAGCTAAAACAACTCTTTGGTCCCTACTGGAATCTCCAACAGTAAATCCACAGGAATTATGTGTATATCTCCGCCCACGTGAATTAGCACTGGGCATGATTTCCCTCCCCCACTTGATCACTCATTGTGATCATGCACCTAAAAAAAAGGCGCTTCGTGATTTTGCGTCTCGCAAAATCTTCTTGCTTGTCCTTTCGAAACCCCGAAACTCTGAACCCCGAGTTCTGTTCACATGAGATCAACGGTCCATAATTCTCGTGATCCGATGGTCCAAATATCCCTTTCGCTTGTCTGGACTTCACGTTTTGCGAAGTTGAAAGACTCCTCACCTCAGATCTTTTTATCCCTAAAATCTTGATATCTGTTCTACGACAGATCAACGGTTTGTGCTCCTCCTTTGATCGACGACTGCGATCATTTCACGAGTTTGCATTTCATGAGTTCTCACCAGTTTTCCCTTTGACCTCTCCACTCCGCGAGTCAGTGAAATTTTGATCTCTCGCCATGTGTCCTTCACAACACCAACAGCTAGGATCGACTCACTCTTCCTCTTGCAAATCTTCCAAAGTCCGAGTTCTCGAACTCCTGGATCTGCTGCCGCTTGTCAACTCTGACGATGGACGGTTCTGATAATTTTGGAACTTGTCTCGTGCACTTTCCCTGGGATCCAACAACTGTTGGTCTAGGCACTCAGATTCGATGGCTGTGATATGATGTCCTCCTGTACATGCTCCTACTGCCTATCTTTGATTTGATGACTTAGATCCTTCCTTCGCGAATCAAAAGTTCACGTTTTGCGGCTTTGGAGAAAAAATATCCTTCGTTCTCCAAACTTCCGATATCCGATATTCTGAAACCTACTTTCAAATGAAAGAAAACTAACATATCAATCTTCCTTTAGATCGACGACTCACTATCTCTCTTGATCTTTCGCCTCCTTCTAGACTTAGAAGATTTCTCTGGGCTCAAAGGTTTTAACCTTTGCTTTTCCCTGCGATTCCAACTCTTGGATCTCATCAACACTTGTGAAAGTGACATCTCTTCTGAGATTTGTCCTTAAAAGGATTTCGATGTCCCACACACACCTTGGGTTCTCAGGATTTCGAATAACTAAGTTCGAAGGGTTTCTTTTAAAATAAATTCTCCTCGCCCACCTAGCGTTCTTCCTTTCTGGTTCTTTGAAGCTTGTTCGCTTCTTGACGATGTGCACATCTTGCACCTGGCATAAGTTTCCCTTGTTTTCTATACAAAATATTCCGAGTCACTCTGAGACTCAGTCGATGCACTCCTTGCATTTGAGATGCACACCTTCCATACGAGTTTCAGAAGAGAAACAATTGAAACTTATCCAGCTTCGTTACGAACTCATACATTCAATCTCTCGAACAATCATACATGAACGAAATGAAATGAATCATACACAAAGAAATCAACATTCATTCAATCACACATGAAATGAACACAGTCCAAGGATTTGGGACAATTTCTATCTGTTCTATTCATTCAGGAAAAACAAAATACATAGTGTTTATGCTACTCTACTCTGTTCTACCAATCTCTTACAATACTCATACTTTCTTCTACCTCTGTCCCTCTCGGTATGATCTATTACAATGCAACAATGAACTATCTAAGGACCACCTCCACGAGCTCTCTCGTCCTATTTGAAAGCTATCCTATCAAATTCAAAGCTGTTACCTACTTTGTCCTATTACAATAACTACTAGTTATTGTCAGATAGAGTTAACACTCCATATCTGCAATCCATTACAATCCTTCGAGACTTTACAAACAAGTTACACTTTAAAATTTTGTTTTCAAAAATATCTCAACAATCGATTTAATTTTGAGTTAAATGCTTGATTTGATACTCAGTCCTGCTGAGATGTCATCGTTCCTTTGCCTCCATGCTTGCATTGTGGACTTGAAGGCAATGCTCCTGCATCAAACCCCTTCCAAGTAAGGAGGCCATCCTTTTTAATTGGGGTGCGCTAATTGGACCTCATCTTCCCTCTCACATTCCTTTCAAGATTACAGTAGAGGTTTGTGGTTGGGACATTCCTCAGACGCTGATAGATGAAGGTTAGTCTATTAGTATTTTGTCCTCTCTTGCTTGGAAAACTTTGGGTTATCCTCAGCTTGTGCTAGTTACCCATACTCTATTTTCTTTTAACAGAAGAACCAAGCACCCTTTAGGGATCCTTCCTCAGTTTCCCGTAACTTTGGGAGGGAAAACTATCTTTATTGATGTCATGGTAGTCCAATACCCCTTGGATTTTGATTTACTCCTTGGGAGAGATTATGTCTATGCCATGAAAGTTATTGTGTCCACTCTTTTTCGTGTGATATCTTTCCCACATGATGGAAGAATGGTGAATATTGATCAACTTTCGTTCGTTGGCCCTGAGTTGACCATAAAATCAATGAACTCCCTAAACAATTCTTATTTGTAGACAGTATCGCCCCCACCACAAGTAAATTATGTGGTGTTGTCTCTCATGCCTTCATCTACCAATAAATATGAGCCTCTCACTGTAAGCTCAACATCTTATGACTTAGATACGATAGTTGACATGGTGATCTCTTCGGTAGGGCTATTGGAGCTTGACCTCCTTACCACTATCATGACCCTCGACATGTGTTCCTTCAAGAGTGTGTTTCTTCCATCAAGTGAATATCTCTTGGAGGCCATGACTAATTTTTGTCCCTTGACATGGTTTTTTTCTAGAGCACTATCCTCTTGGAATCCATGATCAAGAAGAGATTCATTGAGCATGGTTTTTTGATTTCAAGCTTGTTAAAAAATGAAACCAGCCACGAGGATAGTTTTGCGTCTCTGTGGCAACCTCGTTAAAAAATGAAACAAATCTTACGAGCATAGTTCCTGTTTCTGTGTCAAGCTCGTCAAAAAATGAAACAAAGGTCTAGTGATTGAACTTGGATTCTCGAGCATAGTTCCTGTTCCTGTGTCAAGATTGTTAAAAAATGAAATAGTTTTTCCCCCTCTTTGATTGAGCCATGTACTTTGTTATGTATAGTATTTGAAGCTTCTTTTCATCCTCCTATGTCATGGGATGAAATGAATCTTGGGGGGAAATGCTTTCAGCCTCTGGACTACATGCTGAAGTTAAAGTCACTAGTTTCTTAAGCTAGGGGATAAGTACCAACCATCCCTGTTTTATGCATTGGGAAGTCACACGTATATTTTTCTCTGGTTCAAGCTTGTGTAAAAATGAAACCACCTACCTCAAGCATAGTTTCCTATGGTTTGAGCTTGTGTAAAAATGAAACCAGGTCGAAGCATAGTTTTGGCTAGTTTTAAGCTTGTGTAAAAATAAAATCTATCCCAAGCATAGTTTTTTTTTTGTTTTAAGCTTGCGTAAAAATGAAAACAATCCCGAGCTTAGTCTTTGTTATTTTTCATGCTTGTAAATACATGAGAATGTAACCGAGTAAACTTTTATCACTTTTTTGGACTCGTAAAGGTTATACGAAAAAGGAACACCCCGGAGTTCCCTTTAAGCTCTTTTTAGACTCTCTAAACATGAAAAGATTGTCAAGCGATCTTGTTCTTTTCACGCTCGTTAAAGTATTTGAAGAAAACGTCTATTGAGTGGTATATTATCTTTTTTTCGGTCTCACCAGACTATTTTACGAAAAATGACATTATGGAGTTCTCTTTAAGTGTTTTTCAGACTCTCTAAACATGAAAAACCTTTGAGTTTTCTTTCTTTGGACTCATTAAACAAGCATTGAAAGGTCTATATGGGACCGAACCACTCCTTCCTAGGGTTCGTTAAACATACTCCAAAGGACTCATCCAAAGGATGAGCTTACATTTCAAGCATATGTTATCCTACTCAAGCTTGTGTAAAAATAAAGAGGTACTCGCCAGAAATGGTGGGGGAAAAATTGGGAAATAAATGTATCTACACCTGTATTCTATGGAAGAGTCGCTTTTGAACATGACACCCTTTCACTTGTTTTGTGTCTAGGTTGGAAAATCTTATTGTCTCTTGATCATACTCCTTTGTAAAATTACCCTTTGGTCTATGATCCATGTTGTTGAGTCAGTGTTGCCAAGACAATTGTCGTGTTGTCAATATGTTCAAAGAGAAGTTCAACCCGAAAAGCCTTCTATTGCATCGACCATTTCTGAAGTCATTAATCCTTCTATTGCGTCGGCCATCCCAAAGTCAGTCCTGAGTCACTTGTTACTTTGATCTACATCAAATCTTGTTACCCGTTTCATGTCATTGATGGGGGATATATTAAGGCCCTCCTGTGACGAGTTTTTTCCTGTCGAATTCAACTCATTATCCAGGAATTTAACTTAGAAACTAATTGGTACCTTGGAACTTGCATGCCTCAATGGCAGGTTTCCTTGCTTTCGATAGTGGGTTTTCATTATTGACCCCTGATTGGGAGATTCTGTCGAGTGTTTGACTTCAGCTCATTGATTCACATTCGTTGGATTGTACCAGAGTACCTTGGGAGTCATTGAAATTAATGGTGATTTCCCTCACACTTTTTACCGATATTCATTAATGACTGATAATCAAGTGGTTTCTATCATGTTCAACTTCAGCACATGTATTCACATGGTTAGATTCGTACTATAGAGTGGTGGAGATAAAGACCTTAGATCTTTCCTGACAGATTCAGGTTGTGTTGGAGTATATTCAAATTGTATTGTTGCATAGATCCACAATGTATGTCTCATGGCTATGTTCAAATTTGAGTCTTTAACACATATATCCACAATGTATTTTTGGTGGCTATGTTCAGATTTGAGTCATATTGGCATGGATTCACAATGTATGTTTGGTGGCCATGACCTGTCTTACTTGACATGGATCTTTGCATGTCATCATTTATTCTTTGATTCATTTGCATTATGAGTATGTGAATTCCTACTTCAGTGATGATGCATTATTGTATTGTATTTCCTTGTTTGTTGGCAGGTTTTCGATCGACGTGTTCCTTGTTCCCTACACACACTCAACAAAGTGTTCTATCTATCACTCTATTCTAACTTATTACTTTGGGGGGCTTTTTGTTACACATTATTTTTGTCACTCTTATGACCGTTAATGATGTAAACCTATCCTTTGTCTTTAGAAGGATCAGTAGGCTGAATTCCTGAAGAAAGAAGGGAGAAGAAATTGTATTTTCCTTTGTAAAAACCCTATTAAGGAAGATCGCCGCAGGATGCACTATACACATGGTGTGGAGATGCTTGATCGTCGCACTCTGATTTGAATCTAGGCCACGACGTCTCCGTAGGTTTCCCTATGGCTAGGGTGCACCGATTTCTGTATGTGGGAAAAACGAGCATCTTCTCGATGCTTCTAGAAGGAGAAGCTTCTATGGTGAGGTGGTCTCCGAACGATTTGGATCTTAATCTCTTTCATGATTTAGTGGGATCATCCTAACCTCCTCACCTTATCCTCTTCAGCTTATAAAAGGAGAGGAGCTCTCATTGAGAAATTTAGCTTGATTGGGTTTGAGTAATTTTTGTAGCTTGGAGTTTTTGGGCCTATGTTGGCTTTGAGATTTGCTTTGTCAAGATATATTGTGAGTAGATATCAGATCTACACTCTCAGAATCCATGGATTAGAGGTGTGTGGGAAGCAAGGAACTGTTAGAAGGAACCTGACAACATCAAGGCATCTGGTTGTATCTTTCTTCCACATTCTTTAATGCAGATATACTTTTCTTTCCTATATGAATGTTATTTTTTCATATTGTATGATTCCTTGATCACGTACATAGTTTCATATCAAATAGACTCTGTTGTTCTTGACTTCGTTGGCTTGTGTTTCTTTGCATATATTTCTCCATAAGCCTTGTGAAGGAGCTTGGATTGCATTGGCGAAGTCAGATCTTCGATATTTAAAAGGTATGTTCTAGATCCATTTCTCATTTGATAATCAAATCGAAGGAAAGAGTAGTGTATTGTCTTGTTTTTTTCTAGTTTCGTAGTGAAGCTAGGGGGATTTATTTGTGTCCGCACTTAACAATTATCCCGATAACATCAGTTCAAAAAGATTTTCCAAATTAGCTATTCCTTTCAGGATCGTGTGAGACTTTGATTTGTCAATAGGTTGACCTGTCCAAGGATCGGTTCTTGTTGATTGCTCTTGGAATACTTCATCATCAATAGCTAAGTCTTTGAAATTATATTGGTTAGTCAGAAAGTTTATGATATGTTCATCCCCTTCAAATACTTTCCAATTAGAAATATTGTTGGGCACCAATGGCTTGTAGAGTAGTTCCACAGTGAATCGAGAGGTTTCATAATCCTCTAGAGGTGATAGCCTTGAAGAAGCTGTGGCCAGGGAATCAGAAAGAATATTCTTTTCTCTGGGAATCACGGTGATATTGAAAGCTTCAAAATGATCTATTAACCTATGCACTTCCTGTTGATAATTCTTTAGGTGTGGGGAATTGCAAATGTATAATATTCCTTACTTGTCTAACGATAATTTCAGAGTCTCCGAAAACCTTCAATTCTTTGACATTTAAGTCGATGGTTTTCTTTAACCCTTGTACTAACTCTTCATACTCGATGGTGTTGTTGGTGCACTCAAATTCTAGCCTACAGGATAGAAAATGACGTTTACCTTTAGGATCAATGAGGATGCACCCTACTCCTGACCCTTCTTGTGATTTAGATCCATCAAAATATAGGGTACAACATTGTGGGCAAGGTGTGTCAGCTTCCCACTCCCTGTTTCTTTCCTCTTTCCTTACTACTAGCTACGATATTTCTAATGCAGGTTTTTGGCAGAAGAGGGTTTCTTCTGTCGGTATTGGTGATTTCTCTTGAAATGCCATTTCAGAGTTCTAGGTGAGAGGGACATCGGACAAGAGAGGGGAAAAGTTCCCGAAGTAGGAGTTGTAGGAATAATTTCATAGCACGGGGAACTCTGTTGATGAGGGTTCGTTCAAGGTTTCTAGGTCAGTGACGGTGTGTTTCAGATACCTTTCCCTATTGATTCTGATCATATTTTTGTATCCCTTCAATGGAAACCAAAGGTGTGCTTAGTCTGTACTAAAGTATCCATTTAACTTCTCAAACCAATCTCAACTTAGTAATAACCCATAGGCCTATGGGATATCTACTACAATGATGTCAATCAGTTGCACAAACTTGGGATGTGTGGATATTCTGATCATTACATCTTTGAGTTCCCCCATGACCTTAACCCGGGTTTTGTCTAGTTGTATTACATGTTTATCGCTCTTGAGATGAACGACATTTAATTTTTTGCAAATAGACAAGGGAATAACATTGGAAGATGCTCCTGAATCGACCAAACAATTGTGGAGGTTCCTGTTGAAGACTTCAAATGTTAAGAGGAATGGTGGAACAAAAGGTTTTCCCTTCCTATCTTCCGAGCAAATGTTTACAATTGGTTTAATCACTAGATCTGTGGGAGATAGATTTCTTTCCTGACCATTGCTAGTCATAGGGTTTTCTACTGAGTTCAAATCTTGTAGCAAAAAGTCCTTCTACTGAGGGATCCTGCATATGTCCATAACTGATATATTAGCCTTTAACTTCTTCAAATCTTCAAATACGTTGTAATCCAGTTTGGGCGATTCTCAGGTGTGGATGCTTATAGGTTTTTTATTGGGAGCAAAAGGTGCCTTTGGGTGATCAAGAGTTGTCTTACTCCTCGAATTTTGGGTGGCAACAATATATTTTGAGACAGGTGGACCTTTACTTCGCGTTTGTGCAACTAAGACTTCCGTGGGTTGTTCTTGAGACTCAAATAGGTCGTTGGAAGGCATGATTAGGTCGGGGTCCCATATCAACATGGATGTATCTTCTGACGGATCAATCTCTTCCTAATCGGAAACATTCATAACTGAATTGGTTGGTTGTTCAGTCAGGGAGACTTCGTCTAGAAACTGATTGGCCATCAAGTTCATGGCATGCACCCATTGAGGGAAATCTCTTTCAGAGTGGTTTTCTTGGTGGTAAGTACAAAAAGAATCAGGTGCTACATTTCCCAAATCAATATTTAAGTTAGTTGGGGGAGGATCAATTGCTTTGAACGACAAATTTCTTTTAAAGGAAGGCTTATAGGGCCTTTGGCCTTGGTTTCCTTCCCTTGCATTTCTCTTCATGTCTATGATTTCGTTTGATAATTTCTTGACCATGCGTTGTAGGTCTCCTATGTCTCCATTACCCTTTTCGGGAGTCTGTTCTGCTTGTTTTCATGGTGGTCTAGTCAAAAGGAGTCATCTCCTGGGAGGAGGTTGAACTTATTTCTTAACTAAAGAGACCTGGCCTTCTTTACACCCTTTCATTTGGAATTCTACCATTTTGGCTTCTTCAAAATTCTCAGCTAGGGTTTTTTTGGAAACCCTTTTCACAAACATGGAAATAGAGGCTGGTAGCGCATTAACATTTACTTTGATTTGCAGCTCTTGAGTAGGTTTATCTTCGAGCTAGAACTTGTTCAATATGGTTGTGAATCTTTGATTGAAATCTTTAACCTTTTCTTTCGAACTCATGGTGGCGGTGAACAATTCAACCATCAAAGCTCTTGTAGTGGTTTCTTCAGCAAATTTGTCTAGAAAATCTTTCTGAAACTTCGTCTATCTAGTTATAGATCCTACAGGCAGATTAAAATACAACGTGGAAGTGGAATTTTCAAACGTATAGGGGAAAATTCTGCATACTACATCTTCATGTTGGATGTTCATAAGTTTGATCGCTAGTTTGAACTTCTTGATACGATCTTTAGGAAATCCTGAGGTTTCGGGGTCAAATTTAGGGAGTAACTTCTTTGGGTGTCGGGGAGAATTGTGTACTCATCTTGGGATAGCCAAAGCGTCTCTAGCCAACCAAGTTTGGTTGTTCTGAGGTGGGTTTTCCCCTTCTTCCTCATGGTCATTGTTGTTCTCCATACCTTCAGAATTTGAATTAAACTCTTCTTCTTCCAAAAAATCGTCTAGCTTGGAGACATTGTCGACCGACGTTTCATGGATACTATTCAGAGGGTGTTTGATTTCGGTGATTACAAAATCTATTAGATCTTCAACTGTGTGCACGAAAACCTCGTTGGGGGTGTCGACCATTGGTTTTCTTATTTGTTTTCTTCAAGGAAGTAGAGGAGATAGGGGTAGCACACCGATCTGTCGAGCATAGGCTCTTGTGATTCTTCTGAATTGATTTAATTCCTCGTGAGGAAGAGCGTAAGGTATATCAGGGAACAATCATTATTCCTCAGGCTGGGGTGAGTCACTCATTTCAGGTGTACTCAGCATGTGTGGGCTATCTTGGGAATGACTAAGCATGCATGTGGGCTGTTATGAATCTATAGGCTGTTTGAAGTACTATGTGAAATATGTTTTCATCCATTCATTCTCAGGCCCTCCTTCTAGCGCCAATTCTGTTGATGGGTCCTAAATCCTTTAATTCAATAGTAGGAACCAAACCCACCACCGAGGCCTAATTAGACTTTGCAACGTTTAATGGTGGAATGGTTCTCTAGATATTGCGATCCGACCAATTTATCGATGGGATTTATGTTTTCTTGTGAAGTCTCCTCCTTCAGTTTTGACTATCTCTTTTTGTATTTTTCTCTTGGGTGGGACCAATATGAGATGTAAGCTAGTATAAACCAACATGGAAACAAACAGGATTAAGTTATAACTATTGGGGAAGAGGCTGAGCTTGGGATAACCCACTACTCAAGCATGTGGATGACAATATTATACCCCAAGGCCTAGTACTAATACGTTAACCATGTGAGCATTCGATTACTATCTGAGACACTTAATTATCAGAAAGAAAACACACATGCAATATGATAATGGAAAGCAAAATAATTCACCTACACTAATCATCCATCACATGATAACACAACGATTCATCTTCATCATTAAAGTAAATAACAAAAACACATTCCACTAGATAACTTGACGATAGATTAAATAGCTCTTACTCATTACAACATCATTCATGAAACGAGATAAGAAATAGTTCTTCTCCACGCCCAATCATAGATGCGTTTGATGAAAATAACTTTGTCTCTAGTCCATAAGGACTTCTCTATTAACGGTAGCTCAGAAATAATTCTTGACAAAACCAAAACATAAGAGTTTCTTGCAAAAACCATTGACCTCTAACTAATTGGTCGACGTTCTTATTTATAACATAAAATTCAATTGAAAATAACAACTAAGTGTAGTTTAAAAAAACAAAATTCGCCGCGTGGCGTCTTGTTCTAATAGTTTCTTTAATAGTCAATTGAAGATATCGCTTGAAAGGGGTGACTTTTCTCATACTCCGACCAACTGATGAATAGTTCCTCACAAATTTGGGCCCATGGAAATATGTGCTGTTCCATTGGAGCCGCGTAAATTCCTCTGATCTCCACCGCATGCACCTGGTACTTCACTAGACTAGTGTTTAACTGCTATAGAACAGTTTGAGACTTAATCAGATGTTCCATAAATCATTGCACTTATCCTGGCACTGCATCGGTCACCTTCGCTAGCTCTTTGACCCATAATGAATCTTTCTTGGTATGTGATCCGACTATGTTGCACAAGTCGACGAAGTCGTTGGGGGCACCGAACTCGGGGAGTCTGATTTCCTTAATCGCCTTGTTGATTTTACCCGAATGTTTCTCGCAGTTGACCCACTGCTCTTGAATTTCCCAGTGTGGTCCCTAAGACATCTTAGCCCAATACTCGACTGATCGCTTCATGCGATCAATGCTGCTTTTGCTCAACATCTAGATGTCGTGTTCTTCTTTATCTCTACCCTGTTGGACTGCATCAATGTATTCGATTCTATCTACGGCTTGCTACACCTTTTCATACCACCTCTCCATATCCTTGCATGTTGCGAATTCCATGAGAGTGTCTTCCTGGAGCTCGACTATCTTCACAGTAAACAAGTGCCTCTCTTTTTTGAACTTGTTGTAAGCTTCTTCGAACTCGCTTCTTAGGTATACCACGGTTTGAGTGGTCCCCTTATAGTATTTGGCCATGTGGCACAAATGTTATAGTTCCTTCAAGGTGGCGACCAACTCTTTTTCATCCCGTTTGGCTCTATCCAGGGTGGCATTTGAGATCGCCATCCCCACGTCGATGAGCTCATATGTTCTGGCATTTTCTGTGTTTATTAAATTCTTCTCTGTGGTGATGAGGATGGAGAAATCCAACATGATCCTCCTTTTCTTTGTGGTTCTTTGGATGATGGACTTTCTCTTTCGATCGTAGAATATCACGTATATATCGGCTACCTCATCTACAGGTTTGGGAATCTATTGATCATCCCATGTGAGTGTGTTTCCCATATTTCCGATGGTGTATACTTATTCAAGATTGGGTTCATGAACTTCTTTGTTGTGCTTTGAAGGCTTGGCCTCTGCTTGTTTCTTATTGAAGATCTGAGTATCGAGAAAAATAGAGGCATCAGGAAAATACTCGATACTTACTTGTTCATCGACTGTTGGAATGCCAATTTCATTTTGTGGGGATCCTTCCTTAGGCTCATTCGGTTCTGACTTGTCCTTCGGGCTATCTGCTTGAGTTTCCGGTGCATCGGGCCTCTTTGTGCTGAGAACACTTTCGGGTTCTATTTCCTTTCATGGGACCTCCTGGGATTGAACCCTGGGATCAAGAGAAGAAGTCTTTTCAGATCCCTTTTCCTCCTGGATACACATAGGGGTCTCACGTGATGTCTCCGGGTTCTCATCATCACAATATATATTTATAAACTTGCTCAAAGGATTAGGCATGCTTGTTTCCACTGATACCCAACCCATCTCTGGTTGAGTCGTGACACCTGTCGATTATTTGACTGGTGGCATTGTGGAATCATGGTCACCTGACCCATTGATGTTACCAAGGTTTATGAAATCAGGGCCACTTGTCCCCGCTGGGATTTTTTCTGGTCTATCGGTCGGAAGCCTTGGCATCCTGATGAGGTCCGGGTTATCCCGCATCCACTTCATTATCTGCTGGCCCTATTGATACATAAGTACCCCTACCTCCCATGCATCTTGAGACTTGGGGAAATTCCTATCTTGTACCGGGGTTACCTGGGAAATCTCTGCTGTTTCAGTGGATTCCTAGGGAGATTACACCGCTCCGACTGATATCATTTCTTCTCTCGTCCTAATGGTATTTTGAACTGTTTGTTCCAGGAATGTCACTTGCTCACCCCAACTAATAGCCTTGAACATAGTTTCTTTAGGGTCATCCATCCTCATCATCACCTCTTCCCAGTCTTGAGCATTTTTGGTAAATATTTCATCTTCAAACCTGTCATGGGTGTATGGCCAACATGACAATACTTGTGATGTGTGCTTCAGGACTAAACCTTTTGGGTCATGCTTGCAAAAGAGACCAGTCTAGAAACATAACTCTAGTTGGTTCAAATCTTCTCATTTGGCTTGAGCAGTGTCCTTCACTATGTAAAAACCAACATGAAATCCATAGGGTATGAAGGCCCACTTCTTATCTTTTACCAAAGTAGCATTGTAACTTTGCAGGATGGTTTGATAGCAGATTTACCCTACTATTAGTTGATCGGGGACATATACAGGTAGCATATGGGGTGCTCCGGTGGCATCAAAAACCCTGAGGTAGGTATCGTGCTCATCGAGATACCAGTGGCCAACTTTCGATATAATCTTTTTGGATTCATCCGACAGCCTTGGGCACTCTTTCTTGAACAACAAAAAATAAATGTGTGCAATAAATGGGTCGCATATGAGAGAGTAGGATTTCTTGTACTTGTTCTCCCACAAGATGTTGAAATAAATATGGACCAGGAGCTTTGAGGTGTGCCAAAAAAGGCATTTCTTGCGCAGATGACATCCAATAAATAGGATTCCATGTAAAAGGACGGGCTCTCTCCCTCTTTCGGTGTCTGAGCTTGTCATATGCAAGTGCTTATATGTTTGGAGATGATGTCACCCCAATTGAAACTTATTCCAGAAGTGGCTATAGTATAAGCTAGAGGCATCTAAGCCTTTGAAAACCTGGAGCAGTCTTTCTCCCCATGCAATCGACAGAGGAGGGCCATTAGATAAATGTATGGCTCCCTTAGGTTGGCTGTCGAGTACCAGTCTGAGGTCCGATTGGTGAAATTTTTATCCTCTCTCCACCAAGATTCCATCACCTTGCTAGTGTCATGTTTCTCATAGAAGCTTACAACAAAATTAGTATTTAGCCATTCTTCCGGCTCTCTGAGCTTGTAATAATTCTGTACTTCCACTGGAAGGAAAACCCCGACACATCCACCATTGTCGTCATTAATCAAACATATTTGCATGTCAGTGTGATCGGTAATCCCTTTCAGTAGTTCTATGCAGGGGAATACTAGAGTCCTACTTGCCGCCATGTGTAGGTACGCCTTTCGGACATTCGGGAGGACTTCATCCTCGAGTTTTCTTGTATCAGGATCACTGTGTGGGGTATAATCGGGGAATTCCTCACTTGATTTTCTTGAAAATTTCTTCCCAGCGCGAGAACACTGTCTTGGTCCCGATGTTCGCCTCTGTGTCTTCAAAGGCTGAGGGCTGAATGAAAGACTTCTTGGTGGATGTTTTGATGATGGGAACTAGCTTTGGAGCAAAGTCTAGTTGTTTTGTGACTGCTGGGGAAGAACCTTCTCCCACATCTGGTTCCTATAGCTTTGGCGCTCTTGGAGATTTCATGGTAGTAGGTTTCTTTGGAGGCATTTTTCTTGCAACCAAAAATGATCCTTCAGACATGTGTACAGAGTAACATTGGATAAAAACGTATAAAATGAAGCGTAAAACATCCATGGACCGGTACATACATGTAATGCTTACTAAACCTGTTGTCTAATACTCACTGGACCTTGGAAGCTTTCCCCAGATTGCTCATCTCCCTCCTCTGGATGTTCTGAACTTCCTTGTGCATAGAATAATCTTATTTACAATGACCCAAATGGATTTAACGGGAGAGATCCTACTAGTCATATCAACCAATTAATTCAAGTGATGGGTGAAATTCAAAACAACCTACAACCGAATATCTGCAAATAAATTCTACGTGAGTCAACGACGGGGGCATGGAGGGTGATGCACTATATCACGATCGCTCAAACGATCCTTTTGATTCACGCATGAATTAGAAACTAATGCAGGATTTTGGAATTAATTAGTTCTTTAAATGCTTCAGATCCATCATATCTTAGAGCTAAAACGTCCCATCATGTCGCTTTCTTAGTGGGTAGATCAAGACTCGATGATATCCTTATGTATGTTCCCATTGGTATCCTCCTAAAAAATTTCCGACGCCGACGGGTTTCATTTTATGGCGCTGGTTTGGGGACTGACTTGGGTCTCGGGAGCTAGTAACGACTCAGGAAAAGTAGATCGTATTTTTAACCACTTGGGAAATGACATATGGAAAAAGAGGATAGATGGTTTGATCATACATCTTAGTTGGCATTGGGTCTTTCGACATGAGACGTGTATTAAAACCTGGAATTTCCGAGGCCGAATGGTATCGGGGTCGGCGATTGGGGATTGACGCATCATGGTCTCTAAAGGATATCCTTCTAAAAACTTGCCAATGCCAAAAGTTATCGAGGATTGTCTTTCAGAGATAGTTCCATCGCGTAGTTCCCTTGTGGGTTATCATCCTCTAAATCCCCGATGCTGAAAACGTTTCGGTCGCCGACGATTGGTGATATCATTTCTTTATTCGTGAGCACTTACCCTTTTATCCTTTCGCCAATGCCGAAGGGATCGGTCATCGACAATGTCCTCGATGATTCTTGTCGCGAAAGAAATCTCATGTCTTTTGATGTCGACGAAAATTGGGACTCGAGAACTTCGGTTCTCTCGAATGTTTTCTTTCACGCTTAATCCTTCCCGATGCTAAATTCCTTGAGCGTGTCGGGGAAAGTTTTGACTATCAATTCTCTAATTTAGATATTAGTCTTTTAAGTTATAGATTTTCACATACTCAAGCAAACTTTAAAAACTAAAATGGAAAACAAAATGATAATCAAAGGCAACATTTTTCATACTGAGGTTGAATTAGACAGTGAAAAATATCAAGTGGTACCCAAAAAGTAAATTTTAAAAAGGATTTTTAGGGTGTGTTGAGTGCTCAACAGAACCCAAAGCTAAGGGGAGCCCGAGGTATTTTATTTTTTCCCAAGAAGCATAGCCTAAGAATCCTAGGTAATGGGAAATTCACTATATAGTTTGATGGTATACATTCCACCCATACACTACACATTTCCTTTTGTTGATGAGCACTCCAGAGATACTACAGAAGCTTTGAAGGATTTCGCTGAAGATCTTTGTAGTCTTTATGGAGGCTCCACCCAACATAAGAGAATTGTCTGCAAATAGGGCATGATTGATTGGATCAAGGCCCTTCATCAAGCTAATTCTTGGGACTATCCCAAATTTCGTTTCAGTAGTCATCTTTCTGCTTAGAGAATCTGCCATCAAGATGTACATGAAAGGGGAAAGAGGGTAGCCTTGCCTTAATCCCGTCGAAGCTTGGAAATAATTATCCGGTCCACCATTGACTAGCAAAGATATCCAAGGCTTTTTAGTACAAGCTTTAATAAAGTTTACAAAGTTAGGACAAAAACCAAAAGAGAGAAGGAATTTATAAAGGAAGGAGAGGTTTACCCTGTCAAATGCATTTTCCATGTCGAGCTTTATAAGCATCCCTTGCTCTTGTTGTTGATATCTGGAATGCATGTATTCTTGCACATGAATTACATTATCCAAAATATTTCTCCCTTTGAAAAATACACCTTGCATGTAAATGTGTTGAACCTGCACATAATAGATCTAGCTAAACAATAATACACACATTTTCAAAGAGAATTGGAAAAGGAAGAAGAAGGAGAGAAAGAATGGAAGAATTCTCATTAATCGTTTTGAATAATGAATAATTTACACATGATATACTCTGTATAACTAAATGAGTTCGACTTGAGGTGAACCAAGTCACCATAGTGGTGGTATAGAGTGATCTGGACACACACCAACAGTTATGGGAGTGAACTACCACCTATTCTATTCTCTCAGGAGATTACAGGAGTGAACTGCCACCTAGTTGAGTTAACTAGTCAACTAGTCTTCAGTTAATTGACTGAACAGAGAGTAGTGAGGAGTTAACTTAGGGAATTAAGGCTAATGCGCCACTTTGGTGATGATACCAAGGCAAGGTCAAATTATCATGGTGATGATCCCAATGTTGCATGGTGATGATCCCAATGCAATATCTAAACTCAACTCAACTAGTCAAACTAAAGTGTCAACTGAAAGAGAATATTCTCTCCTAAAATAAAGGAAACTGGATAATGAATAATTATGACTAATAAAAAATAAAAACCTTAGGAAAAATAAATCCTAGGTGTGTGTGAAGTAACAAGTAACTCCAACATTGCATGGGAGAAATGAGACTCCCTAGCAGAGGCTTAATTCTATTTGCCATTAGCTTGGACACAATTTTGTATGAAGCATTGTAGAGCGAGATAGGCTTGAATCTTTCGAAGGAACCCAAATTCACTTCTTTGGGGATTAAAGCTAGGAAATCAGAGTTATTTCTACCTCCCACTTTGTCTCTTTGTTGGAAATCTTTAATCATTCTCAACAATTTAGTCTTGATTATTTCCCAGCATGCTCTATAAAATTGGATTGAGAAACCATCTGGCCCTAGAGCTTTGTCGGGGTCCATGGACCAAATAACATTGCGGATTTATTCTTCATTAAAAGGATTCATGAGGGTTGATTTATCATCCCAGCTTACAAGAGAGGGGATGTGTGAGAGGAAGTTGGAGGTGGCCTCCTCACAACCGACACCATCTTCATTGTAAAGGTTCTGAAAGTGAGTTTTTGCTACTACTTTAAGCTGATCAAAACCTTTGTGAATCAACCCATCTGCAGAGGCAATTTCAGAAATGCGGTTTCAGGAAAGGTGAGCTCTGAACTGTCGATGGAATAAAGAGGTTTTTCGGTCTCCAACTTTTATCCACAAGATGCAAGACTTGAGTCTCCAGTACTCTTCTTCTTGGTAGAAAGCGCAGAAGGTTTTGCTTGGAGCAACTTGTTCTTTCTTTAATTCTAAATTGGTGATGTCCTTGATCTCCATTTCCAATTGCAGATCTGATAACTGCTGAACAATCTCTCATTTGAGACTAGAGGGGGTATTAATGGGATGTTTAACCCATGATTTCAAAGCATGCTTTGTTTCCTTTAATCTACACTCCCACACAAAGCTTAGAGAGGCTGAGACTGGAGAGGACCAGGCTGTTAGGACAGTTTCAAAGAAACCTTCCTTATATATCCAAAGAGGGATGAAACATAATGGAATTGGGCCCAAGTTTTCTTCCTCTTCCAAGTGAGCTGAGATATGATCAGCCCCAACTCTATTGTTTGTCTAGGTGTAGAGTCCTTTCGAAGGCTTGACGTCAAGGAGGTCCCACTAATGAACTAGTTCCTCAACAAAGGGAAGCATTTGGTCATTGCCACTATTTCCACCTCTCTTTTCTTTTGGTTCGAAAACTAAGTTAAGATTTCCGACTAGAATGATGTTTGTTGGGGAGAAGATCTCTAAAATGTTTGCTAAATATTGCCAACAATATTTCTTCTCGGAGTAAAGGACATGAACATAAAGATTGAAGAGTGAGAGGGTAAGCTTACTTGAAGAATGCCAAAGTTTGGTGAAAATCCAGTTTTGAGTGTCAAAAGAGATTTCTAGATGAAACTTGTCCTTCGCCCACAGAGTTGCAAGACTGCATGAGGAGCCCCTTGCGCTAATGGATTTCCCTGCGTTTTTCTTCCATTTCAAATTGTTGATTTCTAGAAGTGTTTCCCCTTCAATTTTGGTCTCTTGGAGCATGAGGATCTCGAGAGATGTGATTTTCAAAAGATCTTTGACTTCTTCGGCCTTCGATAGATTCCCCAAGCCTCTACAATTCCAAGAGACAACACACATTATTTACTGGGATTGGAATGGGTAGGACCTCCCTTGGGGGGCCTTGTTCTGGTATTTCTTCTGATGGACATTTCAATAGTGGATTGGCTTCCTTGAATTTTTTGCCTCTCCGCTTCTTCTTCTATAGATTGCTTATGTGATTTCCTCCCTGCTCTTTTTGAGGGTCTCTCAAAAGACTCTTCTTCCGAGGATCCAGAGGTTTCCAATGGCTTCTTTTTTGTCATTTCTGCGTAGGAGGGGGAGGAGGAATTTCCTAATGGAGAACCAAATTGGGTTACCTCTACATTGTCTTTCTCTACTGTGGAATGAAGGGTCTGCTACTCATATTCCTCATTCATTGGTTCAGGAGTTTCTGAAGGGGTGCTGAGATTTTTGAAAGGGTTTTTAGAAGCCTCTGGTCTTGAAGGGGCTGAAATCCCTTCCCCTTGAACCTTCCCTATGGTGGGAGTACCAGTCCCCATTGGCACCCCTTTCCCTTTGGATCTACTATTTTTCTTTGGCGGAGCTACTTTATGAACCCATGTCCATTGATAGCCTTTCGAGTTCTCCATCTCTTCCTCAGGATTCTTTTTGCAATGCCTAAAAAAATGTCCATAACCATGACAATACCTGCATTTAAATGGAAGTTGTTCATAGTCCAATTCTTAGATGTGAGACCAGTCTACGATCGTTAATTGAATGGCTTCTGGGATCCCTACTTCCAAGTCAACTTCGACGAATATTCTTGCATAGGAATATTGATCCTTTCTCTCTGCTTGATTGATATATTTTCCAAGGGTGTTTCCAATGGATTCTATTGACTTCAGATTCCAACAATGCAAAGGTAAATGAGGAACACACACAAAAACTGGGACCGCTGATGGCACATCTTGTATTAGATAGAAGTTATGAGACCATTTATTTAGGTATAGGCCCTAGGGGCCCATGAAATATGGTTCATTCCTAAAGATGAGGTTTTTGTCTTCTATATTGTCAAAGACGAAGGCAAAGAAGCCCATACCAACAAGATGTCTTATGATACCTTCCTTAACTAGAGGAATTGATCCATATTTTATGAGTAGAACAAAATGATTACAGATTATTAATAGGTTCTTAACACAAAATAACAGAGATACAATAAAACTAGTTTTCTATTCAATAAGGAAATAAGTTGAAACTATAAAATGCAGCAGAAACAAGCTTACTGGAATGGTGGCGGCTTATCTCTGAGAAGAGATGTGACGACTACGCTCATTCACAAGAAGATGATTACAATGAGGTTCTAAAGGTTTTTTTTACAATAAACAGTAATGCCAAAAATCCTAGACATCCAAAAACCTAACCCTAGGAGATGAAGCGCCAAAAGTCATGTGGGCCTCGTTTGGGTAAGTTAGTACATCAACTTCTCGGGGTGTAAACTTTTGCATACAATCTCCGTTTTAGCCGTGTGATAGCTAGTTGGAAAGGTATCATCGAGAATATTCATTTTGGGGGCTCATTAATGCCTTTAGATATCATTGAGAAGCTCGATCCCAAAAAACCTTCATTTGGGCCCTCAAAATGGCCCCACAAGTTAAAACTGCTAAAAATAGTAAATTGCCAAAATTGCCAGAAAGTTGTTTTGAGAAAGCTAGAAAAGATGGGTGGCCACCGATATCCACTCAGATAAATCCTCCCTCCTTAGGAAGCAATGGTCTCCATTGCATTTATTTCCCCCATTAGATGAGAAAATTTCTGTTGAATTTGGCCCCGGGTGAGCCACTTGCCTTGGTGTAGTAGCTGTCCTACTATAGTGACCGGGATTTAATTTAAACTACCATTGTATTAAAACGATACAGTAAATTTGAAATTTAATCAAAATTCGCTTACTCTAGCATATTCACTCCCAGATTTCAATAAATAAAATAACATTTTATTTAACAATTTGCATAACAAGTTAAATTTACATAATAATTTGCATAACAAGTTAAATACCTCGTTCTGATGCTGTCACTCCCTTCGCTTGAACCTATCCGCAGCCGCTTGCTCCTTAAGACACCCCAAAACCAGCCACCCTACCGACTAGTACGCCTAGCCCTAGGACATCTATGGACGTCCTAGCCCTCCGAGCCCAAAACCCCTCAGCCCCGGTGCACTGTAAATCTCACCGTTAACTAACTCCGTCCCAATGCTCCCAAAATCTCCTCTCCCCGTCCAATGCATGAATGAATCCCTCCAAAATGAATGAATCCCCCTCCATGGTCCTTCTCCCTTCCTTATGCCTCTTCACCGCCCTCGCACCTTCACTCCCCACCAAACACCTTATCCATACATTTATTTCTATTTAATGGTCTTATCTTTTACTTAATGTTCCTTTTACATATGGGTTATGTTATCCCTTATGGGATACGTAACCCCATTTAACCTTATTTTATTTTCCCCCATTTTTTAATACATAATTAATCAATTACTTTAATAAATAATCAATTAATCACTAACCATTAATTTAATACTTAATCGATTAATGACTCACTTAATAATTAATCATTCATTAACCCTTAATTAAAGAGTTAATCATACTTCAGCTAATCATAATCAAAATAATTAATTAATAACATATA
>ML779473.1:1435926-1464806 GCA_009831015.1 Picea engelmannii
GGGGAGGAGCCTCGGGGCCCCCTCTTGGGGCCATGGCAACTTGAAAAAGAATGAAAGGGGGGCACACCAGAGCACTCACACACACAGCTCCAAATCTTTCTTCTATGAATATTTTAAACCATGCATGAGTTATTTAATTATTTTTTTTAATTATATATATGCAACGACATATAATTTTATAGTTGGAAACATGTTTAGATATTGAATGGTAATATTTTAATTTACATAGTTTATTATTTATTCTAATAATCTATCTTGATATTAGAAGTAATAATATATTCGTAATCGCAAACTATAGACATTTAATGCTTCATCTATAATTTTTTAATAAATCAAATATATTTTCCTACATTTCATCTAATTACACCATATCTAGTCCATATCTAACCACTCAAGCTAACCCGCCA
The DNA here is from genome assembly GCA_009831015.1 of Picea engelmannii. Lineage (NCBI taxonomy): Eukaryota > Viridiplantae > Streptophyta > Pinopsida > Pinales > Pinaceae > Picea > Picea engelmannii. The sequence continues at coordinate 1,436,334 of ML779473.1, forward strand.
AACTATTAACTTTCAAATTTTATCCATTAACCCTTAACATTAAAAATACATCCATATCTATTAACCTTAACCTTTATCCCTCAACTTTAATTAATATTTAAGCACACTAATTTTTCTTTAAACTTTAAACCCTTTACCAATAATCTTTTTCTTAAAGCATCCTAAAGCATCCTACATTTACGCTTAGACGTGTTCACCCAAAATCACTAAACTTTATATTAATTTGAAGGGTCTCTTGTTAAAGTATTTTAACTTCATATTAATTTGAAGGGTCTCTTCTTAAACTCTTTTAGCTATGAATTACGTACATAAATTAATTATTTAAAAAATCACATATATTAATTAATTAATAAAAAAATACTATGAACTATTTTAGTTTAAAAGGAGGGTAAACAAAAGATTTTTTAATCAATTTGATGTGGTTTATTTTAATTTTAGAATTAAATTATTATTATTATTATAAATAAAAACTTTTTATAAACTTAATGGGAATATGTAAGTATGACAATCGTTTTTTAAATGAATGTCGAAAGATCCAAATCCAGAAACTGACGAGAAATGTCGGCAGGGGGACGCAAACCACATACGTCAGTATTTCCAAATTCCCTTTTCCTATAAATTCTGTTTTGGTGGTCGCAGAGATAGCAGCGCTTCATCCATATTTTGCTGCTCGTTAACGAGAAAGAGTTTTGATGATTCTTGTCAAAGTTTTGATGAATCTACTGAATTCAGGATTGAAAGCTTTGAAGTCCACCCATCATATGATTTCAGATTTTCTTTTCACAAACAATGAAGATAGCTACGTTGGTCTCGAGAACTTGGGGAATACCTGCTACTGTAACAACGTTGTTCAGGCCCTTTAATTCTGTGCTCCTTTCAGGAAGAAGTTACTAGAATATTACTGCAATGGAGGAAGTGATATTGTCCATCATCCTCATGGAAGTGGCTGGAGCATTTGTCAAACCAAAGGGCATGAAAAACCATTCATAAAGGCCTTCCTTTGACTTGAAGGCGGTTTTCCATACATCTGTCTATTCTATCAGGACCTAGTGGTAGCTAGACTTCATATCAATATTACTGAAGTATTTGGCCCCTGTGATTTGATAAAGGAGGTCGTCGATTCAGGGAATCAGGTATCGATTTCTGACTGTGATTTTAATTATAGCCCGGTAATCAATGCAGAGTTGCCAGGTTCCATCTTTCTTCTGTACCAGCACGATTGGGCTCCCGCAAGGTGATGAGTTGGGATGGATGTGCCCGTTGTGGATAAGTTCTTGGATCTGTCGCTTGATCTCCGCATTCTCGAACAAAGAGTTGCGATAGACTGACCCATTGGGAAGCGGTGCACTGAGGGTCAGATCGATGGGGTGCTTGACCTGATAGTGCAAACGTACCCCGGTAGGTGAGGAGAAGATATCTGAGTATTCTTCCATGACCTTATCTACTTCCTTCTGCTGTGTGGAGAGGTTGGCCGCAGAGACCCTGGATGTGGCTGGGTTCTTTCGCTTATTCTGAGAGTGAATCACGAAGAAGAAAAAATTCCCCATCTGAGAGATGAACTTCCTGCATTTTTTAGCAGAGATCAAGGAAATAACACTAGGTGGGACTTCCTCGGGTATCCTGCACAATTTCCTATTCAAAGTAATAATAACACTATGAGGCCTGGACTCATATATAGCATGAGGTTTCCATAAATAAGGTTGGCCCAAAACAACATCACAAACTTCGAGAGGAGCAACATCACACAATACCTCATCTTTGAAGGGCTTGATGCCATACGACAGTCGACATTGTTGGCTGATGCAGAGATCGCTTCCTTGGCGGAGCCATCCAATGGTGTAGTGTTGTGGGTGCAACGTTGTTGGCAGGGCCAGCCGCTTGTCGACCTCTGCTGAGATGAGGTTCTTCTGGCTACCGCTATCAATGATGAAGTGCAACGGGGTGCCTTTTACCCACATCTGTGAATGGTATAGGCGTTCTCCCTCTTCTGGCTTGTCTGGTTCACCAGGATGGAGCTTGGTGGTAGCAACGGTGGCACTGGGTTCTGCGTCAATGATCTGTCTTCCCCTTCCTGGTTCTGGATCAGAGTCTAAACCCACATTTGATTAAAAGGCTTTCACTTTGACCACCAACGACTACTTTGAGCGACAGTCAACAGTGTTATGCCAAGGGCTCTTATGGAATTCGCACCACTTCCCGGTATCTTTCTTTGTCTTTTTAGTGTCCTTCTTTGCTTGCGGCTTGGACTGGTTTTCCTGATAGTGACCATCTTTTCTCTTTCCTTTATTCTGTGGGTTGGGGCCGCCCTTTCCTAGCTTTTGTTGTGAGGGGTTCCCAGGCCCAAATTGTCGCATCTTTTGTTTGAGCTTCTTCTTGATTTTGATGGCATATCGGTAGGCCGCGCCCAAGGATGAGATGTCCATAAATTCCATTTTGGTCTGGATGGATTTATGTAGGGTGCCATGATACTTGAGTACCAGATGTCGCTCTGAATCTTTGATACCAAACTTGGTGCGCAAGGTATGAAATATATTTGTGAAATCTGGCACTGCTTGGTCTCTTTCTTGCCGCAGTGTGGTCCATTTGGTATACAAGTCGTCATAACTTCCGACAGAGTAGTATTGTTCCTTAATATCATCCTTGAAGGATTCCCAGGTGGTCATGACTGTAAATAATGATGGTTCTTCTGTTTCCTTTTTCTCACAGAAAGTTTCCCACCAATATTTGACATGGGGAACGACTTTGAGGAGTGCGAAAGTAATATTTTCTCTATTCGAAAAGTTATGGACAAAAAAATACCCTTCTAGTAGATTAAACCACTTGTCTACAACATCTGCGTCTATCTGACCTTCAAATATAAGAATATCGAAGTTTATTTGTACCTTGAAGGGGGTGGCACCTCCGCTCGAAGAAGATGCATCTCCTGTTGGTAGCCGATGAAGGATTTGTGTGAAACTATCCATCATCTCGTTCCTTTGTTGCGTGAGGGATTCATCAATCAACAGTTTGAAAGGATATTCTGTCTCATCATCTTTCTTTTCTCCTGCCACGAGAGGTCGCTTGGGCGTGTGAGATCTTTTGTCCTCAAGAGAAATAAGCTCGAGACCCAACTCTTTGTACTCTGACCTCGTCGAGGACATGCATTAAGACGACAAGGAGTAGACCGCTCTGATACCACTGATCCAGATTTTATGAGTAGAAAGAAATGACTACAGATTATTAACATGTGCTTAAAAAAAAATAACAGAGATACAATGAAACAGGTTTTCTATTCAATAAGGAAATAAGATGAAACTATAAAATGCAGTGGAAACAAGCTTGCTAGAATGGTGGCGACTTATCTCTGAGAAGAGATGTGACGACTGTGCTCATTCGCAAGAAGATGATTACAATGAGGCTTTGAAGGCATTTTTTACAATAAACAAGAATGCCAAAAACCCTAGACATCCAAAAACCTAACCCTAGTAGATGAAGTGCCAAAAGTTATGTGGGCCTCGTTTGGGTAAGTTAGTACATCAACTTCCCGGGGTAGTAACTTTTGCATACGATCTCCGTTTTAGGTGTATGATAGTCCGTTGGAAAGGCATCATCAAGGAGACTCATTTTGGAGGATCAATCATGCCTTTGACTTTCATGGAGAAGCTTGATTCCGAAAAAACTTCATTTAGGCCCTCAAAATGGCCCTGGAAGTTAAAACTGCTAAAAATAGTAAATTTCCAAAATTGCCAGAAAGCTATTTTGAGCCAGTTGGAAAAGGTGGGTGGCCACTGATATCCACCTGGATTAGGACTCCAGTTCCTCTGCACCCACACGTATACAACTTTGGGAGAGGGACATAGGCCAGTGAACTGTCCAATGAGCCCTCGTTCAACTAAGTTCAACACAGATTGACACGTTTCTTCTGCAGGGAGGGCGACTGTAGGGATATTATCAATTTTTTTCACAAATTTTTGCTGAGTATCTGATGCTGGACAATTGCAGCTGGCTGCAACCAGCTTCTTGAAAGCCACAATCTCTAGAGGAAGAGGGGGGCGGGGGGGGAGGAGCCTCGGGGCCCCCTCTTGGGGCCATGACAACTTGAAAAAGAATGAAAGGGGGGCGCACCAGAGCACTCGCACACACAACTCCAAATATTTTTTCTATGAATATTTTAAACCATGCATGAGTTATTTAATTAATTTTTTTGATTATATATATGCAACGACATATAATTTTATAGTTGGAAACATGTTTAGATATTGAATGGTAATATTTTAATTTACATAGTTTATTATTTATTCTAATAATCTATCTTGATATTAGAAGTAATAATATATTCATAATCGCAAACTATAGACATTTAATGCTTCATCTATAATTTTTTAATAAATCAAATATATTTTCCTACATTTCATCTAGTTACACCATATCTAGTCCATATCTAACCACTCAAGCTAACCCACCAAACTATTAACTTTCAAATTTTATTCCTTAACCCTTAACATTAAAAATACATCCATATCTATTAACCTTAACCTTTATCCCTCAACTTTAATTAATATTTAAGCACACTAATTTCTCTTTAAACTTCAAACCCTTTACCAATAATCTTTTTGGTAAAGCATCCTAAAGCATCCTACATTTACGCTTAGACGTGTTCACCCAAAATCACTAAACTTTATATTAATTTGAAGGGTCTCTTGTTAATGTATTTTAACTTCATATTAATTTGAAGGCTCTCTTGTTAAACTCTTTTAGCTATGAATTACGTACATACATTAATTAATTATTTAAAAAATCACATCTATTAATTAATTAATTAATAAAAAAATATTATGAACTATTTTAGTTTAAAAGGAGGGTAAACAAAATATTTTTTAATCAATTTGATGTGGTTTATTTTAATTTTAGAATTAAATTATTATTATTATTATTATAAATAAAAACTTTTTATAAACCTAATGGGAATATGTAAGTACGACAATCATTTTTTAAATGAATGCCTAAAGATCCAAATCCAGAAACTGACGAGAAATGTTGGTAGGGGGACGCAAACCACAGACGTCAGTATTTCCAAATTCCCTTTGCCTATAAATTCTGTTTTGGTGGTCGTAGAGATAGCAGCGCTTCATCTATATTTTGCTGCTCGTTAACCAGAAAGTGTTCTGATGATTCTTGTCAAAGTTTTGATGAATCTACTGAATTTAGGATTGAAAGCTTTGAAGTCCACCCATCTCATATGATTTCAGATTTTCTTTTCACAAACAATGAAGATAGCTACGTTGGTCTCGAGAACTTGGGGAATACCTACTACTGTAACAGCGTTGTTTAGGCCCTTTATTTCTGCGCTCCTTTCAGGAAGAAGTTACTAGAATATTACTACAACGGAGGAAGTGATATTGTCCATCATTCTCATGGAAGTGGCTAGAGAATTTGTCAAACCAAAGGGCATGACCAACCATTCAAAAATGCCTTCCTTTGACTTGAAGGCAGTTTTCCATACATCTGTCTATTCTATCGGGACTTAGTGGTAGCTAGACTTTAGATCAATATTACTGAAGTATTTGGCCCCCGTGAGTTGATAAAGGAGGTCGTCGATTCGGGGAATCAGGTACCAATTTCTGACTGTGATTTTAGTCAGAGCCCGGTAATTAATACAAAGTTGCCAGGTTCCATCTTTCTTCTGTACTAGCACGATTGGGCTCCCGCAAGGTGATGAGTTGGGATGGATGTGCCCCTTGTGGATAAGTTCTTGGATCCATCGCTTGATCTCCTCATTCTCTAACAAGGAGTTGCGATAGACTGGCTCATTGGGAAGTGGTGCACTGGGGGTCAGATCGATGGGGTACTTGACCTGATAGTGCAGAGGTACCCCGGTAGGTGAGGAGAAGATATCTAAGTATTCTTCCATGACCTTATCTACTTGCTTCTACGGTGTGGAGAGGTTGGCGGCAGAGACCCTGGATGTGGCTATGTTCTTTCGTTTATTCTGAGAGTGAATCACGAAGAAGACAAACTTCCCCATCTGAGAGATGAACTTCCTGCATTGCTTAGCAGAGATCAAGGAAATAGCACTAGGTGGGACTTCCTCGGGTATCCTGTACAATTTCCTATTCAAAGTAATAATAACACTACGAGGCCTGCACTCATATATAGCATGAGGTTTCCATAAATAAGGTTGGCCCAAAACACCATCACAAACTTCGAGAGGAGAAACATCACACAATACCTCATCTTTGAAGGGCTTGATGCTGTACGACAGTCGACATTGTTGGCTGATGCAGAGATCGCTTCCTTGGCGGAGCCATCCAATGGTGTAGGGTTGTGGGTGCAACATTGTTGGCAGGGCCAACCACTTGTCGACCTCTGCTGAGATGAGGTTCTTCTGGCTACCACTATCAACGATGAAGTGCATCGGGGTGCCTTTTACCCACATCTATGAATGAAAGAGGTGGTCTCCCTCTTTTGGTTTGTCTGGTTCACCAGGATGGAGCTTGGTGGTAGCAACGGTGGCACTGGGTTCTGCATCAATGATCTGTCTTCCCTTTCCTGGTTCTGGATCAGAGTCTAAACCCACATTTGATTAAGAGGCTTTCACTTCAACCACCAACGACTGCTTTGAGCGACAGTCAACAGTGTTATGCCAAGGGCTCTTATGGAAATCGCACCACTTCCCGGTATCTTTCTTTGTCTTTTCAGTATCCTTCTTTGCTTGCGGCTTGAACTGGTTGTCCTGATAGTGACCATCTTTGCTCTGTCCTTTGTTCTGTGGGTTGGGGCCATCCTTTCCTGGCTTTTGTTGTGAGGGGTTCCCATGCCCAAATTGCCGCGTTTTTTGTTTGAGCTTCTGCTTGATTTTGATGGCATATCGGTAGGCCATGCCCAAGGATGAGATGTCCAGAAATTCTATTTTGGTCTGGATGTATTTATGTAGGGCGCCATGATACTTGAGTACCAGATGTCGCTCTGAATCTTTGATACCCAGCTTGGTGCTCAAGGTATGAAATATATTTGTGAAATCTGACACTGCTTGGTCTCTTTCTTGCCGCAGTGTGGTCCATTTGGTATACAAGTCGTCATAACTTCCGACAGGGTAGTATTGTTCCTTAATATCATCCTTGAAGGATTCCCAGGTGGTCATGACTGTAAATAATGAGGGTTCCTCTATTTCCTTTTTCTCACAGAAAGTTTCCTACCAATCTTTGACATGGGGAATGACTTTGAGGAGTGCAAAAGTAATATTTTCTCTATTCGAAAAGTTATGGACAAAAAAATACCCTTCTAGTAGATTAAACCACTTGTCTACAACATCTGCGTCTATCTGACATTCAAATATAGGAATATCGAAGTTTATTTGTACCTTGAAGGGCGTGGCACCTCCACTCGAAGAAGATGCATCTCCTGTTGGTAGCCGCCGAAGGATTTGTGTGAAACTATCCATCATCTCGTTCCTTTGTTGCAAGAGGGATTCATCAATCATCAGTTTGAAAGGATCTTCTGTCTCATCATATTTCTTTTCTCCTGCCATGGGAGGTCGCTTGGGCGTGCGAGAGCTTTTGTCCTCAAGAGAAATAAGCTCGAGACCCAACTCTTTGTACTCCGACCTCGTCGAGAACATGCATTAAGACGACAAGGAGTAGACCGCTCTGATACCACTGATCCAGATTTTATGAGTAGAACGAAATGACTACAGATTATTAACAGGTGCTTAACACAAAATAACAGAGATACAGTAAAACAGGTTTTCTATTCAATAAAGAAATAAGCTGAAACTGTAAAATGCAGTGGAAACAAGCTTGCTGGAATGGTGGCGACTTATCTCTGAGAAGAGATGTGACGGCTGCGCTCATTCGCAAGAAGATGATTACAATGAGGCTCTGAAGGCCTTTTTTACAATAAACAAGAATGCCAAAAACCCTAGACATCCAAAAACCTACCCTAGTAGATGAAGTGCCAAAAGTCATGTGGGCCCCGTTTGGGTAAGTTAGTACATCAACTTTCCGGGGTAGTAACTTTTGCATACGATCTCCGTTTTAGGCGTATGATAGCCCGTTGGAAAGGCATCGTCGAGGAGATTCATTTTGGAGGATCAATCATGTCTTTTGACTATCATTGAGAAGCTCGATTCCAATAAAACTTCATTTAGGCCCTCAAAATGGCCCTGGAAGTTAAAACTGCTAAAAATAGTAAATTGCCCGAAACAGTTATGATGATTCTTGTCAGAGTTTTGATGAATCTACTGAATTCGCTATTGAAAGATTTGAAGTGCACCCATCATATGATTTCAGATTTTCTGATGAAGAGAATAATAATCTACTAACGTGCTTGGCAGATTTATTCCATCACATGAACTCCAGAAAAACGTCCCGCGTTTCTCCCGATTCGTAGAGTTGGTGATGGAAGAGAACGAGATTTTCAGTTGCAGTGAAGAGCAGCAGAATGCACATGAGTTTTTGATACGTCTTTTGAATAATCTCGACGAAGAAAGTCCTTCTCGCCAGGATGAGGAAGCCGACGGTGCAATATGTAGTATTCGCCAGATATTTGGAGGTACTTTCACAAACGAAACTCGTTGTTTGTGTTGCGAGAGTGTAACATTCAGAGAAGAGCGGTTCATGGATCTCAGCGTGGAGATACAAGAAAATTCTTCTCTGTCAAGCTGTCTGAATGAATTCAGCTCTGTGGAGAAACTGATTGGGAAAAACAAGTACTGGTGCGACAAGTGCTGCCATTTACAAGAGGTTGAGGATCAAGTCTCCACCTCAAGTTCTCATTTGCCAGCTGAAGCGTTTCAAATACACACAGGAAGGTAAAGTGCAGGGATTCAAGAAGTTGTTTCATCGTGTGGCTTTCCCCATAGAGTTCAAATTGCCTGTTAACAGTCGTGGGAATGAAGATGCAGACGATCCTCTGTATTATTTATTTGCTGTTGTGGTGCATGTGGGGCGCACGGTGAATTATGGACATTACATTGCTCTAGTGAAGAGCGGCGACCAGTGGCTCAATTTTGATGATGAGAAGGTGGAAACGATGGAGGAGAGTAGGGTGCAGGATTTTTTTGGGTCGTCTGAAACAACAGCATGTGATTCCAACAAGGATTTGAATGCGTACATCTTGTTCTATCAGACTGTGAATGATATTGAAACAACAGAGGTAGTGAAGAAGACGAAGCCGTCACAATTGCTGCGACTATTTGAATCGGTTGGTTCATGAATCGATCAAAGCATTTATGATGAGGTTCAAAGCATATATGATGCGGTTCAAGAAAATTAAAAACCCTATCATAATTTCTTATTTCTGTCGAATAATGTCCACTTTTTGTTCTTGAAGATTATAACATCAATGAATCAACTTACTATTTTTGGTCCATCCTTAGATTTAAAAAAAKACATAAGGATTTCTGAAGATGGAAATTAGTTCCACAAAGAGAATACTTTKTGTTCTTGAAGATTATCACAGATTATCACATCATTGAAKATTATCACATCAATTAATGAACTTACTATTTTTGGTCCATCCCTAAATATAAATAAATACACAAGGATTTCTAAAAAGGGAATTACTTCCACAAAGAGAACATCATGGTGTCCATTAATATTTAAATATAATTAGAAAAGAACAAAAAAAAAGAAGCCAAAAGCATAATTAACATGATGTACCCATTAATATTTTTAATAAAAGTGTAATTATAAAAACAAACATACTAATAATAATTAGCAGTAGAAAATCTATGAAGAACGGACACATCAAATTTAAAAAAAAATGCTGATTATGGCTATCATCACTTTTGAATCGTTTATTTTATTTAAAGCCTGCTTTAATTTGAACTTTTAATTGTTTATCATCACTTTTGAATCGTTTATTTTATTTAAAGCCTGCTTTAATTTGAACTTTTAATTGTTTATCTGATTTAAAGCCTGTTTTAATTTGAACTTTTAATTATAGTTAATTTAAATACAAAATAAACATATCTCCTTTTTATCCAATTTATATATTAATTATGATTAAGTAAATATTAGTTAAGAAAATTATTTCCTCTCTTATTTATCCATTTATATGTTAAGAAAGTAATATATACTAAAAATTAAATTATGGTTAAAGTAAACATTAATCCAGACAGAATTATTTTCTCTCTTATCTATCCATTTACCTGCTAAAACAATAATGACATATACTTCAGATTTTAAGTTTTTCATGATGAATAATGATAAAGCTATTAAATTACAAAAAAGTAATTGAAAAAATATTTATTAAATTTTTATATCAAATATTTTAGAGTTTTAATATTGAAATATGTATTTAATATTAATAATATATATTTTTCACTTTTATCTCATTTTGTTACCATCCCATAATTTCAGTCCTATGTTTCTTTTGTTTCTTCCAGGGGATTGGAGAAGACGATCCTCCCAATAGACTTTCAGATGAACAACTACAATTAATTTTTTATATCCGTAGGGACATAGCGAAACAACAATTCTGTCAAGATATGATGGACCAAAAATTATGGGAGCTTTATGACTCATTCTCAAGCTAGCATCCATGCCAGCACTGTCTAGAGTGTCATCATCGGTGTGCCTTTGTTCCAGTTTGGACGAATCCTCCTCAGAGCGATGGCTGCAGCGGTCACTCAGGTGTTTGATTAAGCCTCTCAGCTATGAATTTTGCCTATATTTTTATGATAGTTTACATAGTTTTGAGGCTTCCATTTAATCTATGAAATTTTTTTTTAGAAAATATGATAGTATTGGAAATGTTGATTTTGACTTACAGGGCAGACATTTGGGACTTGGTGTTAGAGTTGGTATCCATTTTTGGCATCCCAGACACTAGGTCGATTGCCATGTGTATGGAACTTAGTTTTATGAAGGTAATATAAATCTCTAACTTACCAAAAACAATAATGATATATTTAAATAATTATATTCATTAATTTTATATATATATATATATATATATATATATATATATATTAAGATTTAAGTTTTAATTTGGTTTTTTTTTTTTCCTTTTACTTTTTTCCTTTGAACAAAGAAAAGATGAAAGATCATGTATAAGTATTAGTTGTAAATTTGTATTCATATAGAAATAAATTGGGAGAGAAGATTCCTTGTGTGAAATATTTTCCTTTTTTCCTTTGAACAAAGAAAAGATGAAAGATGATGTATAAGTATCCATTGTAAATTTGTATTCGTATAGAAATAAATTGGGAGAGAAGATTCCTTGTGTGAAATATTGATAGCATTGAGTTTGTAAGGAAGGAGGATGATATATTTGGTTCATCCATGTACTTTTCTCACTTATTCTTCAAAGTTTGCTTGAGGAGGTTGGTTAGGTAGCTAGTGATGTTAGTTTTTAAATCTTTCCTTAAGATTAATGATCCTTAAGATTAATGGTGAAGGATACTTATGGGAGTTCGTGAAAGTTTGGAGAAAAGGGACCTATGAATTAATCATGAAGTTCACATGAGTGTGCAAATTATTCTTTCCTTAAGATCAATGGTGAAGGATACTCATGGGAAAGCTTGGAGAAAAGGGACCTATGAATTAATCATGAAGATCACATGAGCATGAAAATTATTCAAGAGATCCTTCCTTAAAATCAATGGTAAAGGATACTCATGGGAGTTTGTGAAAGCTTGGAGAAAAAGGACCTATGAATCAATCATGAAGATCACATGAGCATGCAAATTATTTAAGGGAAACTTGAAGGTGTTAGTTGGAGGTATGTTTGTTGGGGAAATTAATGTGGCAAAGGAAAAATAATAGAGAAAAAAGAGGGGGTGTTCCCTTTGTTATTTGAGGATTATTTGTTGATGGAAAAAAAAGAGACTTGTAGTTCTCAAGAAGAGGGGGATGGAGGAGCTCTTTTAGTGATAAGGATAAGAATTTACAAACCTTAAGATAGAAAACAAGAGTTCATTGTAAGGCCAATAAAGAAAAAAAAGTGTTAATTGTAAGTCTGAGTCAACACTAAGACTAAAAGGCATAATTAATGTTTGGAGAAAGGTATAGTTTTTTAAATCACTTTTTTCTCATTGAGATTTGTATGTAATGTTTTGAAGCTTTAAATTTAATATTAGTGTTTTCTTCATTGTGGTGTGTATTCTTTTCTTCCTTTATGTGTTGTGTGCTTTAATAAATTGCATTGTTTACAAGTAAGTGTTTTCACTAATTTGATACTAGAGTAGGTTTGATACATGTGTGAGAATGATTTCAATACATAGGGTTTGTTGGGTTTAATAGTTGAGGGAGAAACATAATTGCAATAGAAAGAAAATTGATGCATCAAACTCTAAAGGAAGGAAAAGTTGCATAAGCACATAGAAGAGGAGGAATATTGTCAAATGGGATTGAGGATAACAAAGAGTAAGTGATAACAAAATCAATAGGAGTTGTTGAGATCTATGTTTACTAGGAAGGACTCTATGGAGGGATTTTAAAGAAGAGGAGCTACAATAAATCTTTGTGATGATGAATGAGAACAAGAAGTTTTGAGAGAATCCTAGGCTCCAGAGGAGAGAATTATAAATACCTTGGTATATTTGAGAATAAATCCTAGGATGGAGACCCCTACCTACTTGGGAGGTATAAACCCTAAAAAATTCATGCATTGAATTGGGGAAATGGAGAAATTTTTTGAATTCAAGAAAATCAAAATAATTAAGAAATTGAAGCTTGCAAGCACCAATTTGAAGGATAATGCATCCCTAAAATTGGATATTCTACAATTAGAGAAGAAAAATAGGGCCTAAAAAATAGTAAGGAGATTAATAAAAAAATCCAAGTGTTGTTGGACCGATAATCATGGAGAGTTTGATTCCATTTTCAGTACATATTGTACTATCACTAAGGAAAGGAGTAGAATGAAGTATGTGCATTGATTCAAAGCCATTAATAAAATAACCATAAAATATCATTTTACATTGTGAAGGATGGATGATTTGATGGATTGTTTGAGTGGAGTGAAGTACTTCACCAAGATTAATTTCAAAATCAAATATATAAGAATTCAAGAGGGTGATGAGTAGAATACAACCATAAATATGAAGGAAGGGTTGTATGAATGGTAGGTCATACCAATTCTAGGCTAACAAATTATGTACCCAGTACTTTCACAAGGTTGATGAATGAAGTATTGAAACCTTACTTGGTAAATTTCATGGTTGTATATATGGATGATAAATAAATCATTGCATTCTTCATTGAGAAGCTAAATGATGCAAAGATGATATAGTCAAATTGTATAATCAATAGTTTTATCCAGTTTTATCCATTGTTTAGGAATTAAATAAGTAGAGATGCTACTCATTATCCAAAGAATTTGTATGTTACACTTATTATTAGGTGTTGTAGTACATAAATAAAAAATGAATTAGAGGCACATGAAATGGGTTGATTTCTTGAAAAGATGCACATTCATGTTGAAGGATAGCTTTGGAAGGTCAAACGATTTTTTTTTTTATGTCAAGTAGAAGGACATTATTGTTGACTACCATAATTGTGGATATGGTAGGGTCGGAGGAAATGAAGAATATTTATAAGGGATTTAAAGGAAGTTGTATGTTGTGCTCCCCAACGGTGTTGAGGTTCTATATTAAAATCTATGGATATCAACATGTAGATGATCCTATGTACTTTTTAATTCTTCTCGTGGCGCTTTAATGAATATTAACACTGATCAATGGATTAAATTTGATGATGAGAAGGTGGAAAAGATGATGAGAGTGTGGTGCAATATTTTTTTGGGTCCTCTAAAATAGCATCATTTGATCCTATAAAATTACTCAATACCTACATCTTGTTCTATCAAATTCTGAAAGGAATTAAAACATAAAGAGAAAACATGTCAGAAATAGGGATTTCAACCCGAGAAGGGGAGGAAACAACTTTTCCTCTCAACCACTTGAGTTACACCCAATTGATAACATGATAAATTGTATTCACTTTGAAGGATGTGAATTGGTTCGTATGGACATTTATGGTTGTTTCTTATGAAATATTAGTGGAAACAATAATTTGGGAAACAAAAAATCTTTTGAACTGAAGGAAAGATGACAAGCCAAATCATTTTCAAAATATATAATTTGTATTTATGGAATTTTTGTATGATTACTTAATATTATGGATTTTCTTATAGTGGTATGTTGCATTCTATACAAATATACTATATGGGTGAGTGAAATCTAACGATGGTCTCTCATGACACATTAGTGGCAATGCAAACATGGAAAAACAACAATATGTTGTGAAATCACGAATATGGGTGTCTATTTTGCTTGTCTTATGAGAAAAAACCTATATTTTCACAAGTTCTTCAACTTCCGGTATACAAAAGTATTTTTTTTATTTAGAATTTCACTTTACAGTAAAAACAAAACTTGTGAATAATTTTGTTAGCTTTCCACTGACTATTTTTCATATTTTTTTTTATCAAGATTTGATATTTCAATTTGATAATTTTTTAACAGTATGTTCCTTAAATATTATGAAGATTTTTTTTAAACTTTCCACTGACTATTAAACATATTAAACATTGCTTAACTTGTGAAGAATTTTGTTAGCTTTCCACTGACTATTTTTCATATTTTTTTTATTGAGATTTTATATTTCAATTTGATAATTGTTTAACAGTATGTTCCTTAAACATTAAAGGAATGATAATGAGTTATTCCCCCCCAAAAAACAATGTATCTATTATTAAACTTTTTTTTTTAACAAACAAAATATACTGCAACAATCTACAAAGACTCTGTTTTATTATGACTATAATTTTGAATCTAACAGATGAATATTATAATTTCTAGAATTTTTTGAAGTTGACCAAGCTAAAAACGTTGCATATTTTAAACACATGTTTTCCCCCACCTTGTATCTATTTTAATTTTTACTTAAAATTAAAATCTAAAAATACTCTTTTGAAAAGAATAGTTTAAGGATTATGAATATAAATTTTTCTAAATTTTTCACTGTGTATTTTTAGAGATACATATATTTCATTTCACTAAGTCATAATGTTAGCTCAAAATATTATGCAGTGATTTTAAAAAAATAAAAATAAAATTAGATAAAAATAATGAAAATGAAAACAAATTATAGGAATTGAAAGTAGATTCAATTTTACAAATGTTGGTATCATTTTAGAAACCAAAGTTTTAGTATTTGCAGGAGTCTGTAACCTCCAAAGTTAAGGTAAGCTGGAGGGAATTCTCTGGTTCCTGCAAACTGTCCCATTTGCTAGTTTTCAGTCGAAAGAATCTTTCAGCTGAAAACAATTTCTTTCGGACGAAAAAACATAATTCTAACGAAATCAGTTAAAATTAAATGGTTTCTTAGCTTTTCGGGCGATTTTTTTTTTCTGACCGAAAGATGGGTGAGAGAATTTCGTCGGCCATAAACAATGAAAAGACACATCGTATCGTTTCATTTCGCACCAAATCGTATAAATACGCTTTCAGACGAACACATTTAACACAATTCATCGCTCATTTCATGGTTTTCTAGAGAACCTAAATAAAGTTTTGAATCATCTTTTTCGTTTTTGCTGAACAAGGTAATTGATGTTTTGAATGCAAAAAAAAACTTTATTTTTTTTAAGTTCAAGTTTTTATTGGAATAACAATTTACATGTTGAAAGCTAAATGTTGAGCATTTTTTCAAGGTGAAGCCTTTGTTGAAGATAAAATTGTAATATTATTTTTTAATAATTTTTGTGACAACGAAGTTTTTCTGAGACTATTCTGAAATGTTGATTTTGTTAAAAACTTTTACAGATAACTATACTCATGGGAAACAAAGTTTGTGCAAGAGAAAATTTGATCGCACTCTAGATGATAATGTAAACAAAGATTTTCAACAAGAAGAAGTCCAACCAGGTATGCATGCACATATTGTCTATATTAAAAGTTTAGAATTCAAATTTAAAATATTGTTTAATATAATTGATTGTAATTACGATTTGTTGTTTTTCATAAAACATAAATAGATTTGTCTCATAATGTCAATGAAGACATTGAAACCAAAATGGAAGCAGAAGATGAATCACATATAGGAATGTACACAAATTTAGATATACAAGATAAGACTTGTATATAGTTTAGTGAATTTATGTTCGGTTTTTTTTTTTAATATAAACTTCAAATTGAAATATATACGAGAATATATCAACTTTGATGATGAAATATTAGAAAATGTTGATACTGAAAAATTTGGGAAGAAAGAAGCTAAGCATTATATAAGATATCGAACTAAGAATATGTATAATACTTTTTTCAAAGATGAATCAGTAATAGTACAAGCTCAACTTTTACTCTATATAATAAATTCAAGAAAGTTAAAAGAAGCTACATCATTATTGGGTATTCAAAAGTCGACAAAAGATACAAAGGTGAAACAGAATGTCTTTGACAATCTAACTAGTGTATTAAAAGATTTTGGAAAATCTCGAAAAAAATATGTCAGTGTTTCACTTAGAGTGATACAAACAACAATTGTTTCATCTAGCAATATAAAAGATTGTTTGCCATGACACATGGAAAAATCGATGGGAAAGTCAAGAAAAAAATTATACAAACATATTAAATTTCGATTGCAAATAGATGCAAATGATGAACTTGCTTGTTGGACAGTTATTTTTAGACAACCCTACAAAGATAGACTTGTAGAAAATGTTAAAGAATTGGCCCGTAATTGTTGGTTGATAGAATCTTGTGTTTCACCACATACAAGGGATGTGTTGCGAAGAATAATAGAAGGAAAACAATATGAATATGTAATGTCCCCATCGTTACGTCTACAAGCGGAACAACAGTGCAATATTTTTTTTTTCAAAAACAGGAGAACAACGATGATTACAGCTAGATGGCATAGCTAACGGTGAGCACCATGCCTCTAGAACATGCAACAACAACTAAGACTCCACACACAGGCATCAGGGAAACGGGGCGAAACATGCATAGAACAACAAGGAGGAACGACTACCCGCCCAACATAAACACGACCACGCCTACAAGCTAAGGGACAACATTCCCATCCCGACACAATGACCTTGAAGAACAAGAATAGAACCTCAAGGTGCGCAAACCCAATGCCTGAAGGCGTTCAACCCATGCGCCAAAGGAAAACTCACAACGCTTGACGACACTCACACAGAAGGTATCGACTCCTATCAAGTTATCATTCGCCGCTATCCAATAGGGTGCGCCATGGTCCCCTCATCAGGAGTCATGCCATCCTTAGGTGATAGACACGACGATAGCCCTAGCGCAACATAACCTAACTGTACCAAGGACTCTAGAAATACTAGCGCACTAGGAGCCGAAAGACTTACAAGAAGACTACACTTACGCCTCCAAGAAACAGGTCAACAAGATGCAGATGACAACACTCGAAATAAAATTGCGTGAATGACCGAAGGATTTGCGTTTCCTACAAGGCAACCTGTATGGTGAAATGACTGTGACCTACCACCGCTTCTAGCCCAGCCTAAGGCGCAAGGTGCGTATTTTCCAAATAACGGTTAGCTATTAATAGTTTTAGTTAAAAAAAAACTACAAATCCCTCGACCATTAAGCTTGCGCAAGATAATCAACTATTATGCCAATGACTATCATATCTAACAGTCCTATTAATTCAACATCTATCTCCCTCTCTAAAAAAATATAATCCCACATGTTTTTATAAAATCAAATAATTTTTTAAAACTTTTAAATCATTTAATAATAATAAAACCTTTCCTCGCAGTCCACTTCACCTTAAAGGAGATGTTAGTTGATGTACTTAATTAAGCATGTTAGATAAAGTAGCTAAATAAAGGGTTTGATACTGATTAAATGTCTGTTTAAGTAGCTGAGTAAAGGGTTAGAGTAGTTGCGGAAAGGTTTAATATTGAAATAAAATTTAAAGTGATTTTTGGACTGATACCTGCTGATTGTTAAAATAAAAACTCTATCTAACCAATCGCTACATGACAAATGAATTCACTGCCTAGGTAACCATTAGGTGGCTGTCAAGAACAAGGCACGTTGTCTATGCAGGTATGGTAGAGCTATCAAGGGTAAATCTCTGACAACAACTACACTATCCAGTAAATTTATAAATGCTTATAACGCTTGAACCCACCAGCTGTCACACCCTGCATGTATTAAATTCGCTGTGGAAAATTCACTGCCAAACTATGTGAAAAAATCGTAACCAAAAAGGGTGTAGAACCTCTCAGAAAATTCGGGTGGATGGCAGCCAGTATATATAACATAATAGCAGCCAAAAATGTGAAAATATTGGCTCAGAGTTTCGTGTGGATTGTAGGATAAGGCTTAAAACAGACAATACATATATTACAATTGCAGTCAATACATAACATAATCGCAGTGGATACAAATAAAATGATTTCCAATGAATTCAAGTCTCAGAGGTAAGTAAAACGCTATTCATCTATTCAGATTAAAATCCATACAAGGAAATCGATTCGTAGTGATAATTAAATCGGGATTCTCTACAGTTCAATTTAAATGTTGTTCAAGGCAACTAGAGGTAAAATAGAAATTCTATCAATTAATAAATATGATGTAAATGTAAACACCAATCATTAGAGCATTGTCCAGAAAGCAATTATGCCATTTATTAAAAAGACAAATATAAAAAAGGAGTAAATGTAAAAGCCGATTATTAAAAGGTGTAAATGTAAATGCCCATTTATTAAAACACTGTCCAAAAAATGATTAGGTAAAAGTAGGGTCATTATCTCTGTCCGACAAAGAAAAACGCAAGGGTAACAACCACTAGTTCGCTGGCTTTTGGGTTCAACAGACAATCAATAAAGAGAGAAATGTTGTCTTTCATAGGTTTACAAACGTAGAACACAAGGGGAAATCCGTGAGTGTTATCATCCAAAAACATGTCCAAAAAAAAGGGTAAGTTCATTGTTTAAAAAGGTAAAACGAAGGTTAAATCCAAAGGGTAAACTCGCCATCCAAATACCTTGAAGGCATAGGGTACACTCGCCATCAACTTAAAATAGAACACAGAGTACGATCTCCATCAAATACAGTGATTGCAGAGAGAATTTGCGGTGGAGACTCAATAGCATTCTATTACTACAACCATTTCAGATTATTCAAACCACTCTCGATTAATAAAATAAATTAGGAGTAGTAAATACATGAATAAAAAGATAATGTAATGGGTCAAACGCTGTGGTAAATTACAACAAGATTCATGAAGCATGGAGGGTTAAAAAAAGAAAATGTTGATTTACAAGTGATAAATCAATATATAAAAGAACTTCGCAGGGTACCATTATAAAAATGCAGACCTGAAATCAATTCNATTGCCAGAATACCAAATAAAAATTTGCAGACAGAGAATCAATTCGTGATTCCAATTCTATAACCCCAATACAATGCAGCCAACAGTAAGAGAACGCAAGGATCCAATGGGAAGGGTCATAGAATCATTGCAGTGGTTCTATCATTCGAGGCATAGAGAAAATGAACCAGGACACTAGATAATCCACACGCAGAGGTCGTTGCTAGATGGAGGAATCAAAAATCAACCAGGGACAAACATCAAGGGTAGTCGACTAACAAGTTCGTCCTTCGCTTATAATCCTCGCACAGAAAAGCAGGGCGTTGAGATCCATAGGTCTTTTAACGCTAAGGCGACGACCATAGATCAGGGTCTTGGCCAACTACTCAGGCGAGGAATGGTGAGCTAGGGACGAAGGCTAAACATCCTGAAGGTCACAATCAACACATGAAGCCATGGGAGTCAATCTATCATCGAGCTAGGCTAAGAAAATTTTAGAAAACCATCTAGACAATCAGTTCACTTACCCAAGTAAAAAAAAATGCAGATTCAAGAATAAGTTCTAAAACAATTTACCATACAAAACGAAGAAAGCGTACCATTTCCTGTTCTGAGTGGATGTCCCGCGTTCTCCTTGCAACTCCCGCATGCTGACCGACGAGACTTCACCGGTACCTCCCAGCCAATGCTAGGGGTACTCTTCTTCCCCCTTTGCCCCCCGAGCCGCAAAGGGGCCAGACACTCACTATCCAGAGATTTCGACTAGCTCCCAGCTCACCTCGCAAGGCCAAGCTACCACTCCTCACCGAGCTGGGTATCCTAAATCCCACAAGTTAAGTTAGTCAAGTAGATATTTCCACAACATAACGTTACGCAAACAAAAGATATCCAACCTCCATCTCCTCCCTTCATTATATAGAGTTTCGTGGTTCCTTACTTTCCTAAAATCTCGTTTAATTAAGTTTTTTAAAATTTAATTCCTAAAAGTTCCTCCCCGTACAAGTGTCACCCATCCCCTTCATTCCTCCATAAATTAATTTCTTTAATTAATTAATTATCTTTATTTCCCTCACCCACCTAGAGTTACTCTTAGAATCACTCCTAGGTGTCCCCAAATTCTCTTACAGGTTTTAATGGCTTTCCCCATTATTAAATTGCTAGTTTAGTTTAAATTAGAAATCTCTTAAATGGTAGATACTTTACTAAGTTTGACTTTCCGCTTTTTCCCTTATGTTCCCTTTTTCCCTTTTTATGTTTACCTCTTTTCCTAGTTTCCTAATATTTTAGATTTTCCCTCTTTCCCCTTTTTAATTAGAACTCAAAAAGGCAGGTGTGGAAATTAACCATTTTTCCCTTTTATCATTTAATTAGAATATTTAAAATTATCAAAAAATAATAAAAAAATTAATTCCCCCCCCCCCTTTTTAAAATTTTATTCCAACAGATTATTTTTTTTTCTTTTTTCTTTGTGAATAAATTAAATTTCTTACTCACTCTGTGTTACAAGATTTAACGAAGATCATACTCTTTATTTATTTTGTTTTTAATTTAATTAATGATGTATATATATATATATATATTTTTAATAAAAATGATAAAATTTTACCACTAGCATGATTTAGACCTAGACCTTTAATTTTCGTACTGGGCGACATTTAATTAGGGATTTTGTTTTAAAATTTTTTAACACGTTATTCATCCTGAGGCCATCTAGGTTCATTCCTTTATCATCAACAACTCGACGTGACCTTTAGGACGCACTAGGTGCTCCAAGGGTGCCACTCACCTTAATCTGTTTCCCTTGCACGACGTGCCCTTCAGGATGCACTACGTGCTCCAAGGGTGCCACTCACCTCTTGAATGACTTGGTAGACATCAATAAACCCTGGAGTCAATACTCCGCCAGGTGAACTTGTGGGAGACTAAGGGCCTTTAAGGAATAAGGCCCCCACCTTATTGCACGCCCCTTAGAATCATCGTGAGCGACTGTCGCAGTCTTCCCTCACGACATCGTGGGTCCTATCGAACTAGGTAAATGTTAACCTACAGTTCGAGCCATGGCGGGAGTGCTAGTAGGCTATGGTAGGGCTACTGTCCACACTTCTCCCTCAACATCTCTAGTAGTCGTGCGTGACCACTTTACTCCACATGTGAGTTTGGTCGGCAAGCTATCATCAACCTGCATCATCAACAAATCATGTCAGAAAATATCCATATCATATCATCTAATTAGATGCACTAATGTCACAGTAAAACAATCAAACCCCAATGGTACACTCCCTGACTCGATCCTGAGTCCAAGGGGTTCCATCGATGCCTCTGCATCCTCGATGTCCAAGATCCTACACACTCAGTAAATCGAGTCAATAACACCTGTCTATGTCAATGCAGTAAAACAAAATGTCATCAACCCATAACGCCTCATAATCAAAATCAAAAGTTTTAATAGCATATTAATCCGGATCACTTGCGAGCAAGTGTCCTCAAAGAATAAGTTCGCTCAGTGCGCCAGAGAGGGATGTTACATACACCCCCTCTTGGTCTAAACTTCATCCCGAAGATTCACAGTATATATGCCGAAATAAAGTGTATCACAATATCATAAGCCTTTCTATCAAACAAAAATGGAAACTGCTGGTGCATATCATATGCGTCCTCCCAGGTCACCGAGTGTGGACTATAGATGCCCCACTGGACCTTGACCTACTCTACCATTCGACGCCATAGCTATCGAATGCGATGATCCAAGATGTGGATTAGCTCAGTTGTGAGCGCCCCCTTGTCCGACACTCACAAGGTGGTCAAGTCAAAACATGTGTAGGATCAATAATCATAAAGTCTCAAATAGAGACACAAATGACATCGTGCATACGCCTCGAGAATTAAGCAAGGCTAGTCATTAGGCCACGGGCCTCACCTTTCCACAATATTGTATGATCCCACGAACCTAGGAGATAGTTTAACCCCTTTTTCGAGCTTGATCGAACTCTTATGCGGTTTTTGCCACAAAAATACTTGATCACCACATCATAACTACGGTTGACATGACGCGCATTAGCATAACTCTTCTGCTGATCCCACGCTTCCTTATTCCTTTGTCTTCTGGTTGCATTTTCTCTTCCACTTCTTAGATCGCTTCTGGTCCCACCAGGACCCTATCCTCAAGCCGATCCCAACTCAAATGCGTCTGATACGAGTGCCTGTAAAGAAAATCGAAAGGCGCCATCTCAATGGTTCTTTGGTAACTTTTGTTATAAGCGAATTCCACCACTGGCAATAATTCTTCCCAACACCTTTGTTGGTCCATCACGTACAGGTGAAACATGTCCTCCAAGGTTTGGTTCACTCATTCAGTCTACCTGTCAGTCTCTGGGTGATACGTAGTACTCAAGTTAAGTTGGGTTCCCAAGGCCTCTTGGAAACTCATACAAAATCATCCCATAAACACCGATCCTCGATTGGATATAATACTCTTAGGCATGCCATGAAGCCTCACAATCTCACTGATGAAAACTCTAGCTATGTTAGGTGCCTCATATGTCATACACCCAAGAATAAAGTGAGCACTCTTTGTCAGAGTGTCTACCACTATGCAAATCGAGTCATGTCTCCTTGCCATTGGTGGCAATCCAACAATAAAATCCATCGAAATAACCTCCCATTTCGATTCCGGAATAGCATGTGGTTGTAGTAATATTGCTGGATGTCTAGGTTCATCCTTTACCTACTGACATTCTAGACATCTGGCGACATAGTTGACTATGTCTGCCTTCAATCCCTTCCAGAAGAATAAGGGTTTAAGGTACGCCCTCATCTTCGTGACTCCTAGGTGAGCCATGTACGCTACTCTCTGAGCCTCATTTAGGATCAACTCCTCAACTCGTCGTTTGGTGGTACGTAAATCCAATTTTTAAACCTCAATAATCCATCATCGTCAGACGTAAATCCTTCAAATCTTGGTACCATCATTGTTTTGTCCGATAAACCCTCGACCTCTTGTACCAATCATCATCACGTTGCAAAGTTAGAATATTTTCAGGTATATTCGTCTGAAGAGGCAAAACCAAAAATATGCGTGGTCTTAGACTCCATGTATCTACCACTTGGTTCACTATCCCTTTATGTAAGTAATATCGAAGTCATACTCACTAGGCAATTCCGACCAACGTTGTTGTCACGCGTTCAGGTCGCTTGCGTACATATGTGTTGTAGTCCACAGTGGTTAGTCTTTAGTTCAATTTTTTTTCCAACAAGGTAGTGTGTCCCAACCTTCAGGGCATATATGATGGCTAACAACTCCAAATCGTGCGTCGCATAGTTCTCCTCATGCCTTCTCAGTTTCCTCGAAAGTAAGCGATCACTCGTTTGTCTTACATCAAGACTCCGCCTAAGCCTTCCTTGGATGCATTAGTGCATACCAAGAAGTCCGCATCCATGTCAGGGACCTTTAGTATCGATGTTGTTGTCAACAACTCCTTGGGCCTTCGAAATGCTTCCGCGCCTTTTTCGGTCCAAACAAACTTCTTGTTTTTCTTCTGCAATTCCGTGATTGGATTTTCTATCTTCGAAAATACCTTGACGAACCATCGATAGTATCCTGCTAAACCCATGAAGCTACGCACTTCCAGGAAATTCGTCGGCATAGGCCATTCCATGATAGCCTCGACTTTTGCTGGTTCCATGGTGATGCCTTTGTCGGAGATGACATGCCCTAAGTAGTGAATCTTTGATTGATAAAATGAGCATTTGGACAACTTCCCAAACAATTTGTGCTCTCGCAGACACTATAGTACCAAGCGCAAGTGCTCGTCATGGAAGCTGAATTCCAATGCTAAGCCCAACACAACTCGTTGACCTTAAGTTTCTGGGTAAAATGGCGTAGAGCGTATCCAAGCAGCTCCCAAACAGGCCTCATACTTGGGTGTCGTGCGATTGCCTTATCGT
The DNA here is from genome assembly GCA_009831015.1 of Picea engelmannii. NCBI lineage: Eukaryota > Viridiplantae > Streptophyta > Pinopsida > Pinales > Pinaceae > Picea > Picea engelmannii. The sequence continues at coordinate 1,460,561 of ML779473.1, forward strand.
AAGGCATCAAACTCATTGAGTTGGTTCTCAAGGAATTCCTCAGAAGTATACCTCTCTGGGAACCGTCCCTCGAACAACTCTGATGACATGTCATCGACGACCATTTTCAAAGTGGCAGGAGCATCTTCTATCATAAAAGAGCGCTCCCCTTCAGTTGAAAGACCACCATGAAGACCTTCATGCTGGAGGTCATAATCGTGAAGCATGAAGCACAATGCCTTTCTCTACAACCATGCCTCGACGACATAGCCATCCATGACACTCGTGGGCTCGAGAACTCAACTCTCTTGAGTTCTTGGTGGATTCTAACGGTACTAGCTAGGGCGCGTGGTGGACCCTCAGGGGTAGGTGCTCTGCCCTCATCTTAGTACTGATGGTGAATCAAGGCCTTTGACATTACCTGGAAGGGCTTTGTCAGACCACCATCATCCCTTACTACAAGAGAATCCAGCCCAAGGACTTGTTCCTCCCCTTGGGGGTTAGATTCCAAGGGTGCGAAACTTTGGGAGTCATCACGCTTCCATCCACGATACCTCGCTGTGAATCTCTATGGTGTCATCTAACCGTTCTTATCGCAAGGTCAAGTTAAATTTTTAAATAGTGTTAGGTTATGACTCAACGGTTTACTACAGTGGAAATCATGGCGATCCACAGTTGCAGGGTTGAACCCACTCTGATACCATATGTAACGTCTCCATCATTACGTCTACAAGCGAAACAATAGTGCAATATTTTTTTTTCAAAAACAAGAGAACAATGACGATTACAACTAGATGGCATAGCTGACAGTGAGCACCACGCCCGTAGAATAGGCAACAGCAACTAAGACTCCACATACAGGCATCAGGGCAATGGGGCGAAACATGCATAGAACAACAAGGAGGAATGACTACCTACCCAACACAAACACGACCACGCCTACAAGCTAAGGGACAACATCCCCATCCCGACACAATGACCTTGATGGACAAGACTAGAACGTCAAGGCACGTGAACCCAATGCCTGAAGGTGTTCAACCCATGCGCCAAAGGAAAACTCACAATGCTCGACGACACTCACACAAAAGGCACCGACTCCGACCAAGTTATCATTCACCGCTATCCAATAGTGTGCGTCATGGTCCCCTCATCAGGAGTCATGCCATCCTTAGGTGATAGACGCGATGATAGCCCTGGTGCAATATAACCTAACTGGACCAAGGACTCTAGAAAGAGTAGTGCGCTAAGAGACGAAAGACTACAAGAAGACTACACTTACACCCCCAAGCATCGGGTCAACAAGATGCAGATGACAACACTCGAAATAAAATTGTGCAAATGACTGGAGGATTTGTGTTTCCTACAAGGCAACCTATATGGTGAAACGACTGTGACCTACCACCCCTTCTAGCTCGACCTAAGGTGCAAGGCGCGTATTTTCCAAATAACGATTAGCTATTAATAGTTTTAGTTAAAAAAAAACTACAAATCCCTCGACCATTAAGCTTGCACAAGATAGTCAACTATTATGCCAATGACTATCATATCTAACAGTCCTATAATTCAACATCTATCTCCCTCTCTAATAAAAGATAATCCGACATGTTTTTATAAAATCAAATAATTTTTTAAAACTTTTAAATCATTTAATAATAATAAAACCTTTCATCGCAGTCCACTTCACCTTAAAGGAGATGTTAGTTAATGTACTTAATTAAGCGTGTTAGATAAAGTAGCTAAGTAAAGGGTTTGATACTGATTAAAGGTCTGTTTAATTAGCTGAGTAAAGGATTAGAGTAGTTGCAGAGAGGTTTAATATTGAAATAAAATTTAAAGTGATTTTTGGACTAATACCTGTTGATTGTTAAAATAAAAACTCTATCTAACCAATCACTACTTGACAAATGAATTCACTGCCTAGGTAACCATTAGGTAGCTGTCAAGAACAGGGCACGTTGTCTATACAGATATGGTATAGCTATCAAGGGTAAATCTCTGACAACAACTACGCTATCCAGTAAATTTAAAAACGCTTACAACGCATGAACCCACTGTCACACCCTGCATGTATTAAATTCGCTGTAGCAAATTCGCTGCCAAACTATGTGAAAAAATCATAGCCAAAAAGGGTGTAGAACCTCTCAGAAAATTCGAGTGGATGACAGCCAGTATATGTAACATAATAGCAGCCAAAAATGTGAAAAGATTGGGTCAGAGTTTCGTGTGGACTGTAGGATAAGGCTTAAAACAGACAATACAAATATTACAATTGCAGTCAATACATAACATAATCGCAGTGGATACAAATACAATGCTTTGCAATGAATTCGAGTCTCAGAGGTAAGTAAAACGCTATTCATCCATTCAGATTAAAATCCATACAAGGAAATCGATTCGCAGTGATAATTAAATCAGGATTCTCTGCAGTTCAATTTAAATGTTGATCAAGGCAACTAGAGGTAAAATATAAATTCTATCAATTAATAAAAACGATGTAAATGTAAACACCAATTGTTAGAGCATTGTCTAGAAAGAAGTTATGCCATTTATTAAAAAGCCAAATATAAAAAAGGAGTAACTGTAAAATCCGATTATTAAAAGGTGTAAATGTAAACACCCATTTATTAAAACACTGTCCAGAAAATGATTAGGTAAAAGTAGGGTCGTTATCTCTGTCCGACAAAGAAAAAGTCAGGGGTAACAACCACTAGTTCGATGGATTTCAGGTTCAACAGACAATCAATAAAGAGAGAAACGTTGTCTTTCATAGGTTTACAAACACAAGACACAAGGGGAAATCCGTGAGTGTTATCATCCGAAAACGTGTCCAAAAAAAGGGTAATTTCGTTGTTTAAAAAGGTTAAAAGAAGGTTAAATACAGAGGGTAAACTCTCCATCCAAATACCTTGAAGGCACAGGGTACACTCACCATCAACTTAAAATAGAACACAGAGTATGGTCTCCATAAAATACAGTGATTGCAGAGAGAATTTGCAGTGGAGACTCAATAACATTCGACTACTACAACCATTTCAGATTATTCAAACCCCTCTCGATTATTAAAATAAATTAGGAGTAGTAAATACGTGAATAAAGAGATAATGCAATGGGTCAAACACTGTGGTAAATTACGACAAGAATCATGAAGCATGGAGGGTTAACAAAAGAAAATTTTGGTTTACGAGGGATAAATTGATATATAACAAGACTTCGTAGGGTACCATTATAAAAATGCAGAACTGAAATCAATTCGTTTATTTATTTATTTATTTATTTTTTATTTTTTTTATTTTTTTCCGTTGCTAGAAAACCAAATAAAAATTTGTAGACAAGGAATCAATTCATGCTTCCAATGCTATAACCCCAATACAGTGCAACCAATAGTAAGAGAATGCAAGGATCCAATGGGAAGGGTCGTGGAATGATTACAGGGGTTCTATCAGTCGAGGCATAGAATAAACCAACCAGGACACCGGATAATCCACATGCAGAGGTCGTTGCCAGATGACGGAATCGACACTCAGTCAGGGACAAACATCAAGGGTATCCAACTAACAGGTTCCTCCTTCGCTCATCATCCTTGCACAAAAAAGCAGGGCGTTGAGATCCATAGGTCTTTTAACGCTAAGGCGACGACCATAGATCAGGCTCCTGGCCGACTGCTCAGGCGAGGACTGGTAAGCTAGGGATGAAGGCTAAACAACCTGAAGGTCACAATCAACACAGTAAGGTGGTCAAGATGTGCGGGGAAATGAAGCCATGGGAGTCAATCTATCATAGAGGTAGGCTAAGAAAATTTCAGAAAACCATCTAGACAATTAGTTCACTTACCCAAGTAAAAAAAATGCAGATTCAAGCATAAGTTATAAAACAATTTACCATACAAAACGAAGAAAGCATACCGTTGCCTGTTCTGAGTGGACATCCCGCGTGCTCCTTGCAACTCCTACATGCTGACCGATAAGACTTCACCGATACCTCCCAACCAATGCTAGGGGTACTCTTCTTCCCCCGAGCCGCAAAGGGGCCACACACTCACTATTCAGAGATTTTGACTGGCTCCCAGCTCGCCTCGCAAGGTCGAGCTACCACTCCTCACTGAGCTGGGTATCCCAACTCCCACAAGTTAAGTCAGCCAAGTAGATATTTCTGCAGCGTAATGTTATGGAAACAGAAGAGATCCAACCTCCATCTCCTCCCTTCATTATATAGAGTTTCGTGGTTCCTTACTTTCCAAAAATCTCGTTTAATTAAGTTTTTTAAAATT
>ML779473.1:1493518-1503992 GCA_009831015.1 Picea engelmannii
ATATAGGGAATCAATTCGTGATTCCAATGATATAACCCCAATACAGTGCAACCAACAGTAAGAGAACGCAAGGATCCAATGGGAAGGGTCATGGAATGATTGCAGGGGTTCTATCAGTCGAGGCATACAAAAAACCAACCAGGACACCAGATAATCCACACATAGAGGTCGTTGCCGGATGGCAAAATTGACAATCATCCAAGGACAAAAATCAAGGGTATCCGGCTAACAGGTTCATCCTTCGCTAATCATCCTCACACAAAAAAGCAGGGCGTTGATATCCATAGGTATTTTAACGCTAAGGCGATGATTGTAGATCACGCTCCTGGCCGACTGCTCAGGCGAGGACTGGTGAGCCAGGGACGAAGGCTAAACAACTTGAAGGTCACAATCAACACAACAAGGTGGTCAAGACGTACGGGGAAATGAAGCCATGGGAGTCAATCTATCATTGAGCTAGGCTAAGAAAATTTTAGAAAACCATCTAGACAATCAGTTCACTTACCCATGTAAAAAAAAAATGCAGATTCAAGAATAAGTTCTAAAACAATTTACCATACAAAATGAAGAAAGCATACCATTTCCTGTTCTAAGTGGACGTCCTGCGTGCTCCTTGCAACTCCCGCGTTCCGAATGGTGAGACTTCACCGGTACCTCCCAGCTAATTCTAGGGGTACTCTTCATCCCCCTTCACCCCTCGAGCCGCAAAGGGGACACACACTCACTATCCAAATATTTTGACTAGCTCCCAGCTTGCCTCGCAAGGCCGAGCTACCACTGCTCACCGAGTTGGGTATCCCAACTCCCACTAGTTAAGTCAGTCAAGTATATATTTCTACAACGTAACGTTACACAAACAGAAGAGATCCAATCTCCATCTCCTCCCTTCATTATATAGAGTTTCGTGGTTCCTTACTTTCCCAAAATCTCATTTAATTAAGTTTTTTAAAATTTAATTCCTAAAAATTCTTCCCTGTACAAGTGTCACCCATCCCCTGATTTTCCTCTATAAATTAATTTCTTTGATTAATTAATTATCTTTGTTTCCCTCACCCACCTAGAGTTACTCCTAGAATCACTCCTAGGTGTCCCCAAATTATCTTACAGGTTTTAATGGCTTTCCCCATTATTAAATTGCTAGTTTAGTTTAAATTAGAAAGCTCTTAAATGGTAGATACTTTACTAAGTTTGACTTTCCGCTTTTTCCCTTTTTATGTTTACCTCTTTTCCTAGTTTCCTAATATCTTAGATTTTCTCTCTTTCCCCTTTTTAATTAGAACTCAAAAAGGCAGGTGTGGAAATTAACCATTTTTCCCTTTTATCATTTAATTAGTATATTTAAAATTATCAAAAAATAATAAAACAATTAATTCCCCCCCTTTTTTTTAATTTTATTCCAACAGATTTTTTTTTTTCTTTTTTTTTTTTTNAAACTAAATTTCTTACTCCCTCTGTGTTACGAGATTTAACGAAGATCATAGTCTTTATTTAATTTGTTTTTAATTTTATTTTACACATATATATATTTATATATCAATTTTTTTTTAATAAAAAGGATAAAATTTTACCAGCATGATTTAGACCTAGACCTTTAATTTTCGTACTGGGTGACATTTAATTAGGGAATTTGTTTTAAAAATTCTTAACACGTTATTCATCCTAAGGACATCTAGGTTCATTCCTCTATCATCAATAATGTGACGTGCCCTTCAGGACGCACTAGGTTCTCCAAGGGTGCCACTCACATTAATCTGTTTCCCTTGCGCGACGTGCCCTTCAGGATGCACTACATGCTCCAAGGGTGACACTCACCTTAATCTGTTTCCCTTGCTTGACGTGCCCTTCAGGACACACTACGTGCTCCAAGGGTGCCACTTGCCTCTGGAGTCAATACTCCACCAGGTGAAATTGTGAGAGACTAAGGGCCTCTAAGGAATAAGGCCCCCGCCTTATTGCGTGCCCCTTAGAATCATCATGAGCGACTGTCACAGTCTGCCCTCACGACATCATGGGTCTTCTTGAAATAGGTAAATGTTAACCTATAGTTCGAGCCACGATAGGAGTTCCAGTAGGCTTTGGTAGGGATGCTTTCCACACCTCTCCCTCAACATCTCTGGTAGTTGTGCATGGCCGCTTTACTCCACATGTGAGTCTGGTCGACAAGATATTGTCATTCTGCATCATCAAGAAATCATGTCAGAACATATCCATATCATATCATCTAATCAAATGCAATAATATCAGAGTAAAACAATCAAACCCCAATGGTACACTCCCTGACTCAATTCGGAGTCTAAGGGGTTCCATTGATACCTCTGCATCCTCGATGTCCAAGATCCTGCACACTCAGTAAACCGAGTCAATAGCACCTGTCTATATCAATGCAGTAAAACAACATGTCATCAACCCATAATGCCTCATAATCAAAATCAAAAGTTTTAATAGCATAATAATCCGGATCACTTGCGAGCAAGTGTCCTCAAAGAATAAGTTCGTTCAGTGCATCAGAGTGAGATGTTACATACACCCCCTCTTGGTATAAACTTCATCCCGAAGTTTCACAGTATATATGCCAAAATAAATTGTATCACAATATCATAAGCCTATTTATCAAACAAAAATGGAAACTTCTGGCGCATATCATATGCGTCCTCCCAGGTCACCGAGTGTGGACTATAGCTGCCCCACTGGACCTTGACCTACTCTACTGTTCGACGCCATAGTTGTCAAATGTGATGATCCAAGATGCAGATCGGCTCAGCTGTGAGCGCCCCCTCACCCGAAACTCGCAAGGTTCTCAAGTCAAAACATGTGTAGGATCAATAATCATAAAGTCTAAAATAGAGATGCGAAAGACATCATGCATATGCCTTGAGAATCAGGCAAGGCTAGTCATTAGGCCACGAGCCTCTCCTTTCCACAATATCATACAATCCCATGAACCTAGGAGATAGTTTAACCCCTTTTTAGAACTTGATCAAAATCTTATGTGGTTTCTGCCGCAAAAATACTCGATCGCCACATTGTAACTATGGTTGACACGACACGCATTAGCATAACTCTTCTGCTGATCCCACACTTCCTTAATCCTTTGTCTTCTGGTTGCATTTTCTCTTCCACTTCTTGGATCACTTCTGGTCCCACCAGGACACTATCCTCAAGCCGATCCCAACTCAAATGTGTCTGATACGATCGCCTGTAAAGAAACTCGAAAGGCGCCATCTCAATGGTTCTTTGGTAACTTTTGTTATAAGCGAATTCCACCAGTGGCAAGAATTATTCCCAATGCCTTTGTTGGTCCATCACGCACAGGAGCAACATGTCATCCAAGGTTTGGTTCATTCATTCGGTCTCCCTGTCAGTCTTCGGGTGATACATAGTACTCAAGTTAAGTTGGGTTCCCAAGGCCTCTTGGAAACTCGTACAAAATCATCACGTAAGCACCGATCCTCGATCGGATATAATACTCTTATGCACGCCATGCAGCCTCACAATCTCACTGATGAAAACTCTAGCTATGTTAGGTGCCTCATACGTCATATGCCCAAGAATAAAGTGATCACTCTTCATCAGAGTGTCTACCACTATGCAAATCGAGTCCTATCTCCTTGCCGTCGGTGGCAATCCAACAATAAAATCCATCGAAATAACCTCCCATTTCGATTTCAGAATAGCGTGTGGATGTAGTAATCTTGCTGGATGTCTAGGTTCAACCTTTACCTACTGACATTTTAGACATCTGGCCACATAGTTGACTATGTCTGCCTTCATTCCCTTCCAAAAGAATAAGGGTTTAAGGTCTGCCCTCTTCTTCATGACTCCCAAGTGAGCCGTGTACACTACTTTGTGAGACTCATTTAGGATCAACTTCTCAACTCGTCGTTTGGTGGTACGTAAATCTGATTTTTAAACCTCAAAAATCCATCGTTTTCAGACATAAATCCTTCAAATCTTGGTACCATCATTGTTTTGTCCGATAAACCCTCGACGTCTTGTACCAGTCATCGTCACGCTGCAAAGTTAGAATCTTTTCATGTATATTCATCTAAAGAGGAAACACCGAAAATATGCGTGCTCTCAGACTCCATGTATCTGGCACTTGGTTCACTATCCCTTTATGTAAGTAATCTCGAATTCGTACTCGCTAGGCAATTCTGACCAACACCATTGTCGTGCATTTAGGTCGCTTGCGTACAGATGTGTTGTAGTCCACAATGGTCAGTCTTTAGTTCAAATTTTCTCCCAACAAGGTAGTGTCTCCCAACCTTCAAGGCATATACGATGGCTAACAACTCTAGATTGTGTGTCGCGTAGTTCTCCTCATGCCTTCTTAGTTTCCTCAAAAGTAAGCGATCACTCATCCGTATTGCATCAAGACTCCACCTAAGCCTTCCTTGGATGCATCAGTGCATACCAAGAAGTCTGCATCCATGTCCGAGACCTTTAGTATCGATGCTGTTGTCAACAACTCCTTGGGCCTCCGAAATGATTCTGCACCTTTCTTGGTCAAAACAAACTTCTTTTTTTTCTTCTGCGATTCCATGATCAGATTTTCTATCTTCGAAAATGCCTTGACGAACCGTCGATAGCATCCTGCTAAACCCAAAAAGCTACGCACTTCCAGGACATTCGTCGGCGTAGGCCATTCCATGATAGCCTTGACTTTTTCTGGATCCACGGTGATGCCTTTGTCGGAGATGACATGCCCTAAGTAGTGAATCTTCGATTGATAAAATGAGCATTTGGACAACTTCCCAAACAATTTGTGCTCTCACAGACACTATAGTACCAAGCACAAGTGCTCATCATGCTCCTCCGTCGACCGAGAGTAGATCAAAATATCGTCAATGAATACTTGGACAAACTTGTCCAAGTACTCGCGGAACACCCCATTCATGAAACTCATAAATACCCCTAGGGTGTTTGTCAATCAAAACGGTAAAATAGTAAACTCGTAATGTCCAAACCTCATCTTAAAGGTGGTCTTAGGGATGTCATCTTCCTTAATCCGTAACTGGTGATACCCTGATCGCAAATTGATCTTTGAGAACACTGTCACGCCCTTCATTTGATCGAACAGATCATCAATCCTCGACAACGGATATTGATTCTTGATCGTGGCCTTTTTCAATTGACGATAGTCAATGTAGAGCCTCCACGACCCATCCTTTTTTCGTATGAAAATAACACGTGCACCCCACGATGACACACTAGGATGTATCAGTCCTAGGTCTAGCAATTCCTTCAGTTGAATTATTAACTCTTGTAATTCCGGGGTCAACATCCGATAAGGTGTTCTCGCTATCAGTTCAGTTCCCAGTTTTAGGTCTATAGTAAACTCCAATTCCCTCTCCGGTGGCATCCCAGGTAACTCCTTCGAAAATATGTCCGCAAACTCTCTCACCACCAGAAGGTGTTCTGGACCTTCTGCTACTCCCTTCTTGTTTAACGCAAGGATCACATAAATATTGCACCCCTTGTGCATGCTCTTTCGAAGTTGCAAGGAAGATATGAACCTCAGGGAGACTCCCTGGTTCTGACCTACAATCACATGTCTCTATCCCTCATCATCGACCACGCTCAATTGTTTCATCTTACAGTTGAGTATCGCCGCATGCAATTCCAACCAGTCCATACCAATTACAACGTCATAAGATCCTAAGATCGTGACGTACAGGGTGACCCTCGTGACAAACTCTCCTAGGTTAAGGGTACAACCTGTAACCTTTCCTCCAACCTTCTGGTTGGCTCCTGAAGCCATCTTTACGAATATAAACTCATCCTGATTGACTGCCTTTACCTTAATCCTTTTTAGTGCTGCACTAGAAATAACACTCTCGGTAGCACCGAGATCTATCAAAACTAAGCGTCTAGTTAGCGACGGTACCTAAGGTCTTGAGCATAGTCAACTGGTGCTCTTCCTGGATGCTATTCACCACTGCATGATTCCAATGGGCCTTGCCCAAATCTCCCATGGTAGTGGGTCCAAATGATCCAGATGCTCTAGTCCTCTTCATTGAGCAGTCGCGCTGGAAATGTGGCTCCCCACATTCCAACATACTTTCTTCGGTCCAGTAATCTTGGTACTTGAAGTGGAAGTTGAATTCCAATGCTAAGCCCAACACAACTCGTTGACCTTAAGTTTCTGGGTAAAATGGTGCAGAGCATTTCGAAGCAGCTCCCAAATAGGCCTCGTACTCAGGCACCGTGCGACTACCTTGTCGCAAGGCGTCGAACTCATTGAGTTGATGCTCAACGAATTACTCAGAAGTATACCTCTCTGGGAACCATCCCTCGAACAACTCCCATGACATGTCGTCGATGCCCATTTTCAAAGTGGCAGGAGCATCTTCTGTCATAAAAGAGCGCTCCCCTTCAGTTGAAAGACCACCATGTGGGCCTTCATGTTGGAGGTCATAATCATGAAGCGTGAAGCACAACGCCTTTCTCTACAACCATGCCTTGATGACACAATCATCGACGACACTCATGGGCTCGAGAACTCAACTCTCTCGAGTTCTTGGTGGATTCTAATGGTACTAGCTAGGGCACGCGGTGGACCCTTAGGGGTAGGTGTCCTAGCCTCATATCAGTACTGATGGTGAATCAAGGCCTTTGAAATTACTTGGAAGGGCCTTGTTAGACCACCATCATCCCTTACTACAAGAAAATCCAGCCCAAGGACTTGTTCGTCCCCTTGGGGGTCAGAATTCGAGGGCGCAAAACTTAAAGTTAAAGTTAAAGTTATCGCAAGGGAAAGTTAAAGTTTTAAATAGCGTTAGGTTAAGAGTCAACGGTTTACTACAGTGGAAAGCATGGCGATCCACAGTCGCAGGGTTGAACCCTCTCTAATACCATATGTAACGTCCCCATCGTTACGTCTACAAGCGGAACACTAGTGCAATATTTTTTTTCAAAAATAGGAGAACAATGACGATTACAGCTAGACGACATAGCTGACGGTGAGCACCACACCTGTAGAATAGGCAACAACAACTAAGACTCCACACACAGGCATCAGGGCAACGGGGCGAAACATGTGTAGAACAACAAGGAGGAACGACTACCCGCCCAACACAAACACGAACACGCCTACAAGCTAAGGGACAACATCCCCATCCTGAAACAATGACCTTGACGAACAAGACTAGAACCTCAATGCGCGTGAACCCAATGCCTGAAGGCATTCAACCCATGTGCCAAAGGAAAACTCACTATGCTCGATGACATTCACACAGAAGGCACCGACTCTGATCAAGTTATCATTCACCGCTATCCAATAGGGTGTGCCATGGTCCCCTCATCAGGAGTCATGCCATTATTAGGTGATAGACATGACGATAGACCTGGCACAACATAACCTAACTGGACCAAGGACTCCAAAAAGACTAGCACGCTAGGAGCCAAAAGACTTACAAGAATACTACACTTACGCCCCCAAGCAACAGGTCAACAAGATGCAGATGAAAACACTCGAAATAAAATTGCGCGAATGAATGGAGGATTTGTGTTTCCTACAAGGCAACGTGTATGGTGAAATGACTGTGACCTACCACCCCTTCTAGCTCGACCTAAGGTCCAAGGTGCGTATTCACCAAATAACGGTTAGCTATTAATAGTTTTAGTTAAAAAAAAACTACAAATCCCTCGACCATTAAGCTTGCGTAAGATAATCAATTATTATGCCAATGACTATCATATCTAACAGTCCTATTAATTCAACATCTATCTCCCCCTCTAACAAAATATAATCCCACATGTTTTTATAAAATCAAATAATTTTTTAAAACTTTTAAATCATTTAATAATAATAAAACCTTTCCTCGTAGTCCACTTCAACTTAAAGAAGATGTTAGTTAATGTACTTAATTAAGCATGTTAGATAAAGTATCTAAGTAAAGGGTTTGATACTGATTAAGGGTTTGTTTAAGTAGCTGAGTAAAGGGTTAGAGTAGTTGCGGAAAGGTTTAATATTGAAATAAAATTTAAAGCGATTTTCGAACTGATACCTGCTGATTGTTAAAATAAAAACTCTATCTAACCAATCACTACATGACAAATGAATTCACTACCCAGGTAACCGTTAGGTGGATTTCAAGAACAGGGCATGTTTTCTATGCAGGTATGGTAGAGATATCAAGGGTAAATCTCTGACAACAACTACGCTATCTATTAAATTTAAAAATGCTTACAACGCATGAACCCACCCGCTATCACACCTTGCATGTATTAAATTCGCTGCCAAACTATGTGACAAAATCATAGCCAAAAAGGGTGTAGAACCTCTCAGAAAATTTGGGTGGATGGCAGCCAGTATATGTAACATAATAGCAGCCAAAAAAGTGAAAATATTGGCTCAGAGTTTCATGTGGATTGTAGGATAAGGCTTAAAATAGACAATACAAATATTACAATTGCAGTCAATACATAACATAATCACAGTGGATACAAATAAAATTCTTTCCAATGAATTCGAGTCTTAGAGGTAAGTAAAATGCTATTCACCCATTTAGATTAAAATCCATACAAGGAAATCGATTTGCAATGATAATTAAATCGGGATTCTCTGCAGTTCAATTTTAATGTTGTTCAAGGAAACTAGAGGTAAAATAGAAATTCTATCAATTAATAAAAGCGATGTAAATGTAAACACCAATCATTAGAGCATTGTCCAAAAAGCAATTATGCCATTTATTAAAAAGCCAAATATAAAAAAGGAGTAAATGTAAAAGCCGATTATTAAAAGGTGTAAATGTAAATGCCCATTTATTAAAACGCTGTCCAGAAAATGATTAGGTAAAAGTAGGGTCGTTATATCTGTCCGGCAAAGAAAAACGTAGGGGTAACAACCACTAGTTCTCTAGATTTCGGGTTTAACAGACAATCAATAAAGAGAGAAACGTTGTCTTTCACAGGTTTACAAATGCAGAACACAAGGGACAATCTGTGAGTGTTATCATCCGAAAACGTGTCCAAAAAAAAGTCTAAGTTTGTTGTTTAAAAAGGTAAAACGAAGGTTAAATCCAGAGGGTAAACTCGCCATACAAATACCTTGAAGGCATATGATACACTCGCCATCAATTTAAAATAGAACACAAAGTACGGTCTCCATCAAATACAGTGATTGCAGAGAGAATTTGCGGTGGGGACTCAATAACATTCGACTACTACAACCATTTTTGATTATTCAAACCCCTCCCAATTAGTAAAATAAATTAGGAGTAGTAAATACGTGAATGAAGAGATAATGCAATGGGTCAAACGCTGTGGTAAATTATGACAAGAATCATGAAGCATGGAGGGTTAACAAAAGAAAATGTTGACTTACAAGTGATAGATCGATATATAACAAGACTTCATAGGGTACCATTATAAAAACGTGGACCTGAAATCATTTTTTTTATTTTTTATTCCATTGCTAGAATACCAAATAAAAATTTGCAGACAGGGAATCAATTCATGCTTCCAATGCTATAACCCCAATACAATGCAACCAACAGTAAGAGAACACAAGGATCCAATGGGAAGGGTCATGGAATGATTGCAGGGGTTCTATCAGTCGAGGCATAGAGAAAACCAACCAGGACACTAAATAATCCACATGCAAAGGTTGTTGCCAGATGGCGGAATCGACAATCCGCCAGGGACAAACATCAAGGGTAGTCAGATAACAGGTTCGTCCTTTGCTCATCATCCTCGCACAACAAAGCAAGGCGTTGAGATCCATAGGTCTTTTAATGCTAAGTCGATGACCGTAGATCAAGCTCCTGACCGACTGCTTAGGCGAGGACTAGTGAGATAGGGACAAAGGCTAAACAACCTGAAGGTCACAATCAAAATAGCAAGGTGGTCAAGATGTGCGGGGAAATGAAGCCATGGGAGTCAATCTATCATTTAGCTAGGCTAAGAAAAGTTTAGAAAACCATCTAGAGAAACAATTCAGTTACCCAAGTAAAAAAAAAATGCAGATTCAAGCATAAGTTCTAAAACAATTTACCATACAAAACGAAGAAAGAATACCACTGTCTGTTCTGAGTGGACGTCCCGCGTGCTCCTTGCAACTCCCGCATGCCGACTAGTGAGACTTCACCGGTACCTCCCAACCAATTCTAGGGGTACTCTTCTTCCCCCTTCGCCCCCGAGCCGCAAAGGGGCCACACACTCACTATCCAGAGATTTCGACTAGCTCCCAGCTCGCCTTGCAAGGCCGAGCTACCACTCCTCACCGAGTTGGGTATCCCAACTCCCACAAGTTAAGTCAGTCAAGTAGATATTTCTGCAGTGTAACATTACGTAAACATAACAGATCCAACCTTCATCTCCTCCCTTCATTATATAGAGTTTCGTGGTTCCTTACTTTCCTAAAATATTGTTTAATTAAGTTTTTTTAAATTTAATTCCTAAAAATTCCTCCCCGTACAAGTGTCACCCATCCCCTTCATTCCTCCATAAAGTAATTTCTTTAATTAATTAA
>ML779473.1:1504499-1518331 GCA_009831015.1 Picea engelmannii
TAAAAAGGATAAAATTTTACCACTAGCATGATTTAGACCTAGACCTTTAATTTTCGTACTGGGCGACATTTAATTAGGGAATTTGTTTTAAAAATTCTTAACACGTTATTCATCCTAAGACCATCTAGGTTCATTCCTCTATCATCAACAACGTGACGTGCCCTTCAGGACACACTAAGTGGTCCAAGGGTGCCACTCACCTTAATCTGTTTCCCTTGTGCGACGTGCCCTTCAGGACGCACTACATGCTCCAAGGGTGCCACTTGCCTTAATCTGTTTCCCTTGTGTGATGTGCCCTTCAGGATGCACTACGTGCTCCAAGGGTGCCACTTGCCTCTTGACTGATTTGGTAGACGTCAATAACCCCTGGAGTCAATACTCCACTAGGTGAACTTGTGGGAGACTAAGGGCCTCTAAGGAATAAGGCCCCCACCTTATTGCACACTCTTTAGAATCATCGTGAGCGACTATCGTAGTCTGCCCTCACAACATCGTGGGTCCTCCCGAACTAGGTAAATGTTAACCTACAGTTCGAGGAACGGAGGGAGTGGTAGTAGGCTGTGGTAGGGCTACTGTCCACACCTCTCCCTCAACATCTCTGGTAGTCGTGCATGACCCCTTTACTCCACATGTGAGTCTATTCGGTAAGCTATTGTATGCCTGCATCATCAATAAATCATGTCAGAACATATCCATATCATATCATCTACTCAGATGCACTAATATCACAGTAAAACAATCAAACCCCAATGGTACACTCCCTGACTTGATCTGGAGTCCAAGGGGTTCCATCAATGCCTCTGCATCCTCGATGTCCAAGATCCTACACACTCAGTAAACTGAGTCAATAGAACCTGTCTATGTCAATGCAGTAAAACAACACGTCATCAACCCATAACACTTCATAATCAAAATCAAAAGTTTCAATAGCATAATAATCCAGATCACTTGCGAGCAAGTGTCCTCAAAGAATAAGTTCGCTCAGTGCGCTAGAGCGGAATGTTACAAAATAACATCAAAAACATATATTTCCAATGACACAAATATAATTGTTCAATAAGTCCAAAGAAGATCACAAAGAAGTTAAAATTTCCATCAATACATTTGTGCAACAAAAACCATGGTTTGTTAGGCCCATCACTGTTTGTGACACTTGTTGTTGTCATTATCATGTGGAATTTGAGTTATATTATGACACTTTTCTTGATTTTGGTAA
Organism: Picea engelmannii; assembly: GCA_009831015.1. Lineage (NCBI taxonomy): Eukaryota > Viridiplantae > Streptophyta > Pinopsida > Pinales > Pinaceae > Picea > Picea engelmannii. The sequence continues at coordinate 1,505,716 of ML779473.1, forward strand.
AATGTTATGGCCAATTTCACCTCCTCCTTCCACATTCCGTGCTTTTATATCTGAAATTCTATGTGAAAGAGAAGGTGATGAATTATTTTACCAAAAAAATGTGTTGGTGGAAATAAATGTGATCGTTGTGGAAATGTAAGTTTGTTTCACTCAAAGTATCCTATTGATATGAATGATCAATCATTTTCTAATATAACAGTCAATTGGAAGAGATATGAATATATCAACAACACGACTCCACATTCTTCAAATGTTATTTCCAAAAGGATTGATTTGAAAGTAGATAAAATCTATGTGATAGATTTTTTGAAGAAGTTTGAAGAAGAAATTTATAAATACACCAAGCATTCACATAGAGATCGATTGAAAGACCTACAATTCAAACAATCCTGTGAAGTGTTTCCACTAGGGACAATTTTGTCTATAGTTGATTTTGCAGAGAATTACACATTCATCGCACAAAAATAAATACAGAGTGAATATTATCATTATGATCAATTCACTATATTTGTCCATGTTCTATATAGACATGCTCAACGGAGTCTTGATAACATAGAAAGAACCAACGGCAATCGGTATGCTATTAGAGAATATCACTTTTATATAAGTGATGATCGAGAACACGACACACATTATGTACAACATTGTTTTGATAAATTTGATGATTAATTGAAAGAACGCGGGATTCGATTCGATCGACATTGGATATGGTCATATGGGTGTGCGGGCTAGTTCAAATCTTCACGATCATTCTATTGGTTGTGTCGTCTTCATAAAAAATCAAACATTACACATTGTTGGAATTTTGTTTAGATTGGTCATGGAAAAGAAGAGCACGACGGTGCAGAGGCATGTGTAAAATGAGCACTTTGAAGGTATCAGATGAACCCTCATGCCAGTTGATTTGAATCCGCTGATCAAGTTGTTGAATGGTGAAAAATGGAACTAAGCCATGAAAATAATCTGTCAAGGGATGTGCACAGGTGTGTCTATATATACATGTTACACAAGATATTTTTATTCACGTGTTCAAATTTATAATCAATCTTCAATCATTTTCTTGAGAGATTTCAAGTTAACAAGTTCTTATCTTGTGCAGGATTTTTTCGTATGTTGGAATCCAAGATGTAAATAGATCAATCCCATATGAATCCGGTACAATACATGGGCCACAAAAAATGCATTCGGTTAAAACAAAACGCTATCGAAATTTGTTTGCATTTGATAGAATAAATGAGTCTTGTTTTTGTTCAGTTTGCACAGAGGACAAAGAATCCATAGAGATTTTGACGTAGACTGCTCCTCGCCCAGGGCACGTCCGCTCTCACAGGACCTTCTTCTTCTCGGCCCGAAGAACTCAAAGGTTCTTCTATTTCCCTATCGGGAAATCTGCACCCACAATAATCTTCTTCTGAGGTCAGCAAAACCTCGCTATCTCGCGAGTTCGTGACTCAAGCCTCCAAACTCTTCCTTTCAAATATTGCGATACCCGATCTGGTGATACGGATATATCTCCTTCCTCATGCAACCATGGGCTAAGCTTAATGTTAGCGCCTCTCGCAACCTCGCAACCTCGCAACCTCGCCGGTTGAACCGTCGAGTTTTCACCCTCCTAGTTTGCGAGTCCCCGAGATGCGCGGTCCCACCTTATACTTTGCCACACGTCCACATGAACCTCGGCTCCTTGGCCCTTCTCTACTTGCGAATCCGAACACTAATATTCTGGGACTTCTCGCGGCGAGATCCCGAGGGTTTTGTGCCACCTGTATTCCACTCGTCGACTCTGCTATGGCCCACACTATCTCCAGTTGTCGGGATATCGCTGTCTCGTGACCTCGCGATCCCTGTGACCAAACTCTTGAACCTTTTTTTGCGAGGTCCCAATATACGATCCCTCGTGCAGATCCAACGGTCCTCCTGCATTCTGGATCCAACGGATGTCCTTCTCTCGCTACCTCGCGTCCTTGCGACTTTGAGTAGCCAATGTTTGGACTCTCAACCTGCGAACTCTCAAGTTCATGAGATCTCTCGATCTCTCGCCACCTGTCCTCCTTAGTGAATGGCTACGATCCTCTCGCCATTTCACCGCTTCACATCCTCGCTCCTCGCGACTCTGAATACCCAATACTTGGGCCTTTACCCTGTGAACTCCCGAGTTCGCAAGATCTCTGATCTCTGCCACCTGTCCTCTCAGGTGGACGACTACCAATCTCTCTCCGCTTCGCATCCTCGCGTCTCGCGACTTTGAACACCCAATACTTGGGCTTTCACTCTGTGAACTCTCGAGTTTGCGAGATCTCCGATCTCTGCCACCTGTCTTTCCGATGGACGGTTCTTAGCCTTCTCGCCACCTCACCACTCGCGAACCTAAAAGACTTCCCTTTCGTTCCTCCAATGTCTGAGTCTGCGAGATGAGGATCTCCTTACACACGTCCTCCTCAATGAATGGCTCTGATCTTGTCAGGATATCACTTCTCGTGATCTTGATGCTCTTGCTCCATAACTTTTGGGGCTTCAACTCCCAAGTCCCTGATACACGATACCTACGTGTAGATCTGACAGCTCTGGTGACTCTGAATCGACGACTCTGCCTCTCCTGAGCTTCAAACTCTTCGGAATCTTCTCTCCGTAACCTCCTTACACCTCTGTAAGATATAATGGTTCTCGGAACTTCACAAAATCTCCTCAGGAGATTTCGATCATCCAATCTCCCTTATGTAATACGCGAAATGAAAGAAGTATCTCCTCACGAGATTCTTTCGCCGCTTCACCAACCTGCGACACTTCTTACTGACTTCACGTCACACTGATCTAAACTGATCTTCAGTGACTCAGAGGCCTATCCTTCCTGAGCTTTGCTGAATAACTTCGACCTCGACGAGGTTCTCTGCACGCACTCCTTGCGGCAAGCCTGTGAACCCTTCAACTGTTCAAGCTTTCTTGACTCTGCGTATACCCGTAGCAGTAGTCCTTCAACACTTCCACTCAGTTTCACGACTGAGGCTTTCTCCCTTAGCCTACACACTCCTTGCACGCTTCAACAACCCACTTTCACTTCTGAGAGGTTTGAGAACAAGAGTTTAACTCCCGAGCCTTCTGTCAACGCACTCCTTGCGGACGACTTCAACACTCCTTGTAGGAATCCTTGCTCAAAAGAGAAAAAAATTGTAGATCACCTCACTTCCTCTCAGATTTCAATCTTAATGCATGAAATCATACACACATCATAATAACGAATGCATAACAGGAAGTAATATTCATAAACAGAGCATTCAACGCACATACACAGAGAATGACATAACAACCATGAATTTGAATCAACTTCTTCTATTAATTCAAGATCTATACATGGGTGTTCTTCTACAGCTCTTTTCTATTCTCCTATGCTCTAGACTCTTCTCGTTCTTGTTTCTCTAATGTTACAATGATACAAATGAGGGTGTCTATATTCGATTTTCCCTCTTCCTTCTAGAACCGTCTAATCTAAGAATTCAATTCTATCTACCTGTAACTACTACTATAAATGCCTCTATCTACTTCACACGAGAGAGTATGGCTTGAGGTCTGAATACATTCTTACCAAGGTGCCATATTAAATGATTTCATTTATATTCAGCGCATCAACTTCAAGAGAAAATTTAAAATTTCAAAAACTTGCGCTGGACGTCTTCCATCTATCTTTTGTTTCCACGTTGGTTTTGCTTGTCATGAGGGATGCTCCTGCATCAGATTTTCGAAAATGAAAATGCAGAATATGTTAAAGCTTGGAGACATATCGAACTTAATATAAAAGGGAAAATTTCACTTGCAAGCTCAGAGGAGATGGAATCAAATGAAACTATAGTGTTAGTTGATGGTGATAGAGTTTTTGATCTTGTTAGAGAAGGTAATTTTTATGTTTAATTTGTTTCAAATAACTTGTATATGTACTTGTGTGATAATCTAACACAAACTACTTTTTTTCCAACATATCGAATTATTTGTTGTAGATGTCTTTGCTTTGGTTGCACATATAGACAACACTGAAAACGTCAAATATTATTTGATGTGATGCACACAAAAAAATATGAGGTTATTAGAAGATTTTGATGATAACAATTTTATATATGAAAGAGGATTCATCGTATTGAAATGCTATTTTTTTCAAGAAACCCATCAAACCGATACTCGTGTTCACTTTCAAGACTACCATTCAGATGTCATAAGTTGTCAATATAGTCATTTGGTATGTGCAACGCACATAAAGTTAATAGAAGTTCAATCAAGAAAAAAAACAAAAGTTAGAAAATGGAAAATGTCCAAAGCCAATCATGAATGAATAATTGAAGATGACATACCATTACGATTTCTTTAAACAAATGACATGTACATTCCATAATTTTATATTTTTCATTGAAAGTACATGTATTTATGAATATCTAGGATTCTAGAATCATTTTCAGCTTAGTTTACTTTCATGGTCCATTCAATTAAGAAAAGTTATATTTTTGATGAATAATAAAGTTTACCAAACCTTATTTGCAATTTCAGGGAAGAACCTATAGATTGTATATAGGGAACCTAAAATGACTTATACTTTGGATGATTATACTTTAATCCTACAAATTATCCATATCATATACACAAATTCTTTAATTCATATAACCAATTTACTACATATGGGATTTGCATTCATTATTTGCAATGATTGTTCAATGTTTTTTCATATGAAGAGGATAACTTCATATAAAAAATAGGATCCATTTCCATGTCATTATAATGGACTATTTATGGCTTAGAAAAACTTTAAAGACATCTTAAAAAGTATGATTAACATATTAATTAAATAATTCAAGGTAATACATATGATTAACATCCTAATTAAAATTTTTAAAGAAATCTTAAAAAATATCAATTGTAATTATGAAAATGTTAATTTTGATTCTAATAGTGTTGATATTATATTAACTTGTTAAATTTGTTCATTTAGATTTCAATATCTTGAAGAAAATTGAAAGCAAAATTGAAAGTATGAGCTACTTGAAAAATGTGTATGATGAACCTAACACTACTTATATTCTAGACATTAAACATAGTTTTCATTAAGTTTGATTGAAAAAATTAAGCTGAAAATGAATTTGATTTTGTGACCCGATAACAAAAAATAAAAAAATAGCAGGTCATCTACTAAGGCTTGGTTTGATGCATTTAGATTTTCATTTTTTTAATTGAATTTGGAGTATATTCAAAATTCAAGGTAGTGTATGATTAACATCCTAATTAAAAATTAATAGCACTAGTGAATACTTCCATTAATGACCTAGGTGTCATATTAATGGAATTAGTGAATACTTCCAATGTGCAGAGGATTGATAATTTCCATCAACCATTTTCTACCCTTTTCGATACATAAACAATTTATATCAATATAAATTTTAATGAAAATTGCTTACTTATATTAAAGTATATTTTAATTTTACATATTAAAATAGGTTCTAGATCATGTTTTTCTTTCAATTTTTCTTTCGCATTTTCTTGAATAAATATATTGAAAGCTCGAAAAGAAACCAAAGATTAACATAATCAGTTTAGTGTTGCACTGTCATATAGTGAATACTTCCATTAGTGGTATAGTGAATACTTCCATTAATGGTAGGTGTCATATTAATGACATTAGTGAATACTTCCAATGTGCAGAGGATTGATAATTTTAAGATCGACCATTTTATACCCTTTTCGATACAGAAACAATATATATCAATATAAATTTTAATGAAAATCACTTACTTATATTAAAATATATTTTAATTTTACATATTAAAATAGGTTCTAAATCATGTTTTTATTTCAATTTTTATTTCAAAGTACACATATTTTTATTTCACTTTTCCTTGAATAAATATATTGAAAGCTTGAAAAGAAACCAAAGACTAACATAACCAGTTTACCAGTTTAGTGTTGAACTTTCATTTCATTGTGAATTTTCAATAAAGAAACCAAGGATGAACATATTTCATTGGGAATTTTCAATTTTGAGTTCATAGTTTTTACTAAATTTTGGATTGATAGGAGTCTACGCCCTATTAAAATAAATGAAGGTCCTATATTGATGCAATGATCAATATGCTTAAATTTACAATTTGCGTTGTTAAAGTCAATTGATTATCACTTGAATGGAATAGAATAAAACTCATATCACCCAATGAAAACCGACTTTTACCTCGGTAGTCTAATACTAATTTTTCATCACCATGAACTCATACTTTTTTTTTTTTATGTTTTCACTCTCATAAGAAACTCACATATATTTTTAATATACAATATTGCTTTTTTTTTTCCATTCTAATATTATTAATAGGAGGCAATTGAGAAGTCTTAAACCTAACTTGAGCAACCCTCTAGTCCTCAACCCTCATCTATGAGTGTCATTTGGGGTAAGGGGCTCCAAAGTGGGAATATATCAAATTTGATGACTTAATTGACTATTTTCAACCATATTTACAAATCAAACAAAATTTAAATTATAAGTTAGAAACTATAATTTGATAACTACCCATATCTCCCATCACTACAGAATCAAATCCATTGTATACAAAATCATCTCTACTTCACATAGAACAAATCAAACAAAATTTAAATTATAAGTTAGAAACTATAATTTCGTAACTATCCAGATCTCTCATCACTACACAATCATCTCCACTATATACAAAATCAACTCTACTTCACATAGTACAATGATGTTTATAAATAAAATGAAATAAAACATTTTAAATTTCAGCACAATATCATAAAACATAAATTAACCTTTTTTTTGTAAATAAAGTAGGATCCTTATATTAATAACTACTTTTGTCTATACAATGAAACCTATTAGCCACCTTTTTTGCCACAAAAGGGAAACCAGAACATGTGTCTTTCAACAACAACTTATCCTTTCACCATCATAAAAATTCAAATTATAAAATCATAAAAATTGAAATTATAAGCTGCCCATAAAACATAAATTGTCCTTTCACCATCATAAAAATTCAAATTATAAGCTATTGACTATTTATTAATGAATAAACAATATATTTCACCATCATAAACAATATAAGAGAAATCAAATATGAAACAATAAACAATATATTTCACCATCATAAACAATATAAGAGAAATCAAATATGAGACAATAAATTGATATTTTGAGTTCCAAAAATATCATATATATATATATATATATAATATAATGAAAGTTTGAATAATTACACCGCCAAATACATAGGTTCCACAACCATTTTAGGATGATAAAAAAAACTAAGACATTTAACTCCAAAATTATGGACTTTAAGCCATCGCTTTAAGATAGATCACTTCATACCTGCAATTCATAATTGCAAAAGTGTAAGCACCCCATCGTTATGACAACAAGTGAAGCAATTTTTTTTTGTTTTCAGAAGTTAAGAGGCAAGAAGGCGACAACGACAACAGTTTAACCACACCACTGACGACGAACACAAGCACATAGTCCAGGCAACATGTTACTATGACACCATACACGGGCTCAAGGACCACTGGAAAAACATGCGCATGATAACAAGGAGGACGACTACTCACCCAACACAACACGACCATGCCTACAAGCTAAGGGAAAACATCCCCATCCCGACATCACGGCCTAGATGAACAAATACTAGAACCTTAAGGTGTGTGGACCTAACGCCTAAAGACATTTGACCCTTGCGCCAAGAGCAAGTTGCGCACCCGACAACACTCACACAAAAGCACCTACTCCGGCCAAGATCTCGTTCGCCGCTATCCCCCAGGGTGCGCCATGATCCCCTCATCAGGAATCATGTCATTCCTAGGTGATAGATGTGTCAATAACCTTGGTGCAACACATCCTATCTGGACCAAAGAATCTAGATAAAATTGATGCTGTAGAAACTGAATACGTAGAGGAAAACCACACCCATACCCCAACAACAGGTCGACGAAATGATAGAGGAAAAAGACAAGGGATGACACAAGCCAATACACAAAATATTCCATGCCCAACCAATCACCCATTCTAAACTCGTCAAGGATTACAATATAATTTGACAAGGGCTACCATTCTAGACGAGCACGTCTAAGTTACAACTAACCATTAATGCACTTGCTAATTTAACGTTTAAACAATCAATTTAGCAAGACTACGTAATCAATACTATAACTATAATTATAAATACAATCTAACCTCAATTAATCAATTTAACAAGTCTAAAATTTGCCATCTGGTCCTTACTCACCAATCCAATTTTTTTTTCATTAAACAACCTAAATGGACAATTCTATTTAATCCAATCTCCATCCAACTAGCCATAAACTTGAATAACAACATTAACATTCTTAAAGTAGAATGCTACCATTATAGCACTTATGGACAATTCAATATTAGCATTTTGTATAACTATATTGACCGAACTAACCACTCTAGTTGTCCATTATCATTGAGAAGGAAATTGCCAACTAATATCATTGCTGTAGCAATTTAACAAGGCAATTACATATCTATTACATAACAATTTAATATAGAAATTAGCAAGGCAAGTACCATAACAATTAACATGACTATCATTTAGCAATGGCAAGGTAATCTACATGATTGTTACTATAACAAGTAATAAGGCAATAACAAGGAAATTAATATGTTATTTAACGTAACAATTAATGTAACAGTAACAGGGTGATTTACATGACTGTTAACATAACAAGTAATAGTGCAATAACAAGACGATTTGCATAACTGTTATCATTTAACTCACTGTGGAAAATAATCATAAGAAGGGATCTGCTATCCCTTAACTCGCTGTAGCACCTTACATGGAAATTAATGTGGTCATTCCAGCAACAACACGATCAACAATTAAGGGGGCAGAATGTGGTACAATCAACAATGACACTTAATCAAATTTAAAGGTAATTCACTGGGATACTTATCGGCAATGCATACTACCCTTTTAATGGAAAATCAAATTCTTTAAGGCAGTAAACACAGTCACATTTAATTGGCAATTCACTAGGCAACAAAGGCATTAATTAGCATTATGGTTTTAATACCAAATCACAGTCATCTTCAGGGAAATCGCCAGGAAACAAATGAATTCACAAGGTAGTATGGTTTTAATGAAAAATCACAGTAATCTTTAGGGAAATCGCCAGGCAACAAATGCTTTCACAAGGCAGTATGGTTTTAATGCAAAATTGCAGTCATCTTCAGGGAAATCGCTAGGAAACAAATGCTTTCACATGGCAGTATGGTTTTAAGGAAAATCGCAGTCATCTAAATCATGGAAATTTCAGGGTCATTCCTGTAGAAATTACCTTAAGGATTAAAGCAATGATTGTGATCCAAAAGGCGACAACACAGTCAAATTTTAAACCAGCAGAAACACTGAACCAAGACATAACAGAAGGAAAATCGCCTGGATTTCATCATTTAATAAGCATTTTGTTGTATGAGTAAATGGTGTAAACCATGGGAAAACCAACATCAAAACACAAAACACAGAGTTATAATTCAATGCAAACACGCAGAGCACACGGAATTATAATTGTGGTAACAACAAGGAATTGTAATTCGTGGTAACAACAAAGAATTATAAATTCGTGTAACAGTTACATCGAAGGCTGCCAATCAATTGGACATCACTAACTCCCATCGTCTTCATAATTTAAGGGGCATGGAAATGAAAAGGGCTGCAACGAAATGGCCATCAAACCCACACTGGGTTAAAACTTATCCAACCATCAACAATGGAGATTTGTAATTATCCAAGAATAAAAAAAATGCAGGGTTAAAATTGATCCTTCACTGCAAAATGCAGAGTTATAATTCATCCAAGAAAAATGCAGGGTTACAATTTATCCTTCAAAATAAATGTGGAGATATAATTTATCCAAAAATTGCAGGGTTACAATTTATCCTTCAAAATGAACACAGAGATATAATTTATCCAAGAATAAAAATGCAGGGTTACAATTTATCCTTCAAACAAACACATCAAGGCGCATGGTGAACCATTAGCCAAGGACAACATCAGAGGTGGACGACTGAAAGGAACGTCCTTTACTCATCATCCTCGCACAGAAAAGCAGGGCGTTGAGATACATAGGTCTAATAATGTCGAGGTGATGACAGTAGATCAGGTTCCTGTCCGACTTCTCAGGCGAGCAATGGTGAGCTAGGGATGAACACAAACAACCAAAAAGGTCATAATCAAAACACCTCAAGGTGGACAAGACATGTGGGGAAACAAAAGCCATGGGAGTCAATCAATCATCGATCTAGGCTAAGAAAAAATTTAGTCAACAATCTAGACAATCAGTTCACTTACCCAATTAAAATGCAGATCCAAGCAGAAATTCTACAACAATCTACCATACAAAAATGAAGAGAGTGTACCATTGCCTGATCGCCCGCTCTGAGTGGACGTCCCGCGTGCTCCGTGCAACACCTGCTTGTCGACTGATGAGACTTCACTGATACCTCCCAGGCAATGCTAGGGGTACTCTTCTTCCCCCTTAGCCCTCTGAGCCACAAAAGGTCCACACACACACTATCTAGAGATTTCAGCTAGCTCCCAGCTCACCTCGCAAGGCCGAGCTACCACTCCTCACTGAGCTGGGTATCCCAACTCCCACAAGCTAAGTCAGTCAAGTAGAGATTTCTACAGCGTAATGTTACACAAACAAAAGAGATCCTTCATCCTTCTCCTCCATTCATTATATAGAGTTTCGAAGTCTCTTACTTTCCTAAAATCTCATTTCATTAAGTTTTTAAAAATTAAATCCTAAAAATTCATCCCCATACAAGTGTCACCCATCCCCTCCATTCCTCCACAAATTAATTTCTTTAATTAATTACATTCCCTTATTTCCCTCACCCACCTAGAGTCACTCCTAGAATCACTCCTAGGTGTCCCTAAATTCTCTTACAGGTTTTAAAGACTTTCCCCATTATCAATTTTCTAGTTCAGAATAAATTAGAAAGTTCTTAATGGTAGATACCTTACTAAGTTTGACTTTATGCTTTTTCCCTTGGGTTTCCCTTTTCTTCTTATGTTTCCCTCTTTTCCTAGTTTCCTAAATATTTTAGATTTCCCTCTTTCTCCTTTTCATTTAGGACTCAAATTGGCAGGTGTAGAAATTAACCCCCTTTTTCCTTTTTCCCTTTTTAGTGAATAATTTTAAATTATCATAAATAATAAAACAATTATTTCCCTTTTTTAATTTTTTTTTTACCCTAACAGATTTTTATGAATCATTTAAATTGCTTACCCCCTTATTATTACAAGATTTAACGAAGAGTATAATTATTATTTATGTTATATTTATTTATTTATTTATTTTTTAAATAGATAGATAAAATTTTACCACTAGCATAATTTAGACTTAGACCTTAAATATTCGTACTGGATGACATTTTATTAGGGAATTTGTTTTTGAAAATTTCTTAACACATTATTCATCCTAAGGCCATCTAGGTTCATTCATTTATCATCAACAAAGCGATGTGCCCTTCAGGATGCACTAGGTGCTCCAAGGGTGCCACTCGCCTTAATTTGTTTCCCTTGCGCGACATGCTCTTCAGGATGCACTACGTGCTCCAAGGGTGCCACTCGCCTCTTTCCATTTTTCTTGCGCAACGTGCCCTTCAGGATGCACCACGTGCTCCAAGGGTGCCACTCACCTCTTGACTGAATTGGTAGACATCAAAAACCCCTGGAGTCAATACTCCGCCAGGTGAACTTATGGGAGACTGAGGGCCTTTAAGGAATAAGGCCCCCCGCCTTATTGTGCACCCCTTAGAATCATCGTGAGAGATTGTCACAGTCTGCCCTCACGACATCATGGGTCCTCTCGAACTAGGTAAATGTTAACCTACAGTTCGAGCCATGGTGGGAGTTCTAGTAGGTTGTGGTAGGGCTACTGTCCACACCTCTCCCTCAACATCTTTGGTAGTCGTGCGTGACCCCTTTACTCCACATGTGAGTCTGGTCGACAAGCTATCGTCAGCCTGCATCATAAACAAATCATGTCAGAATATATCCATATCATATCATATAATCATATGCACTAATATCACAATAAAAAAATCAAACCCCAATGGTACACTCCCCGACTCGATTCAGAGTCTAAGGGGTTCCATCGATGCCTTTGCATCCTCGAGGTCCAAAATCCTGCACACTCAGTAAAACTGAGTCAATAGAACCTGTCTATGTCAATGTAGTAAAACAACATGTCATCAACCCTTATCGCCTCATAATCAAAATCAAATGTTTTAATAGCATAATAATCTGGATCACTTGCGAGCAAATATCCTCAAAGAATAAGTTCGCTCAGTGCGCCAGAGAGGGATGTTACAATAAGCTATTGACTATTTATTAATGAATAAACACTATATTTTACCATCACAAACAATATAAGAGAAATCAAATATGAAACAATAAACAATATATTCCACCATCATTTTTTTTTTGTTTGTTAATTTGTGCAGGACCTGCGATTAACCTGTGGCTTGAGAAACCGCGACTCAGGGGCATCTAAGCCGTCAAAATCACCCGGGGATCGCACCCGGCCTAAGCCACACCAACCCTTAACATGGTTGGAT